>UELW01000274.1:0-28535 GCA_900490495.1 Danionella dracula
TAAACAACCGCAATACCCTGGCTTTGAGGGTCAAGTTCTCGTTTTAGGGGAGTTCTGGTTTTAGGTTTAAGGGAGTTCTGGTTTTAGGTTTAAGGGAGTTCTGGTTTAGGTTTAAGGGAGTTCAGGTTCTGGTTTAAGGGAGTTCAGGTTCTGGTTTAAGGGAGTTCAGGTTCTGGTTTTAAGGGAGTTCAGGTTCTGGTTTAAGGGAGTTCAGGTTCTGGTTTAAGGGAGTTCTGGTTTAAGGGAGTTCTGGTTCTGGTTTAAGGGAGTTCTGGTTCTGGTTTAAGGGAGTTCAGGGTCTGGTTTTAAGAGAGTTCAGGTTCTGGTTTAAGGGAGTTCAGGTTCTGGTTTTAAGGGAGTTCCGGTTCTGGTTTAAGGGAGTTCAGGTTCTGGTTTAAGGGAGTTCTGGTTTTAAGGGAGTTCCGGTTCTGGTTTAAGGGAGTTCAGGTTCTGGTTTAAGGGAGTTCTGGTTTTAAGGGAGTTCAGGTTCTGGTTTAAGGGAGTTCAGGTTCTGGTCTGGTTAAGGGAAGTTCGTTTAAGGGAGTTGAGTTCTGGTTTAAGGGAGTTCAGGTTCTGGTTTAAGGGAGTTCAGGTTCTGGTTTAAGGGAGTTCAGGTTCTGGTTTAAGGGAGTTCTGGTTCTGGTTTAAGGGAGTTCAGGTTCTGGTTTTAAGAGAGTTCAGGTTCTGGTTTAAGGGAGTTCAGGTTCTGGTTTTAAGGGAGTTCTGGTTCTGGTTTAAGGGAGTTCAGGGTCTGGTTTTAAGAGAGTTCAGGTTCTGGTTTAAGGGAGTTCAGGGTCTGGTTAAGGGGGCTCAGGTTCTGGTTTAAGGGAGTTCAGGTTCTGGTTTTAAAAGAGTTCCGGTTCTGGTTTAAGGGAGTTCCGGTTCTGGTTTAAGGGAGTTCCGGTTCTGGTTTAAGGGAGTTCAGGTTCTGGTTTAAGGGAGTTCAGGTTCTGGTTTAAGGGAGTTCAGGTTCTGGTTTTAAGGGAGTTCTGGTTCTGGTTTAAGGGAGTTCAGGTTCTGGTTTAAGGGAGTTCAGGTTCTGGTTTAAGGGAGTTCAGGTTCTGGTTTAAGGGAGTTCAGGTTCTGGTTTTAAGGGAGTTCTGGTTCTGGTTTAAGGGAGTTCAGGTTCTGGTTTAAGGGAGTTCCGGTTCTGGTTTAAGGGAGTTCAGGTTCTGGTTTAAGGGAGTTCCGGTTCTGGTTTAAGGGAGTTCAGGTTCTGGTTTTAAGGGAGTTCTGGTTCTGGTTTAAGGGAGTTCTGGTTCTGGTTTAAGGGAGTTCAGGGTCTGGTTTTAAGAGAGTTCAGGTTCTGGTTTAAGGGAGTTCAGGGTCTGGTTTAAGGGGGCTCAGGTTTCTGGTTTAAGGGAGTTCAGGTTCTGGTTTTAAGAGAGTTCCGGTTCTTGTTTAAGGGAGTTCAGGTTCTGGTTTAAGGGAGTTCTGGTTTTAAGGGAGTTCCGGTTCTGGTTTAAGGGAGTTCAGGTTCTGGTTTAAGGGAGTTCAGGTTTTGGTTTAAGGGAGTTCAGGTTCTGGTTTAAGGGAGTTCTAGTTCTGGTTTAAGGGAGTTCAGGTTCTGGTTTTAAGAGAGTTCAGGTTCTGGTTTAAGGGAGTTCAGTTTCTGGTTTAAGAGAGTTCAGTTTCTGGTTTTAAGAGAGTTCAGGTTCTGGTTTAAGGGAGCAGGTTGGCAGGTGAGGAACCGGTCCTCCTGAGGAGAATGGCAGGCTCAGGAGCGGCTCCACACATGGAGCTGGCTGAGATCGCTCTGGTTTCCTGAGGGACGTGTAAACAGGACACTGATTGGACAGCACTCGTCTGGAATCTTCACCCTGTCTTCGCTCTTCTCGACCCTGTGCTTCACTAACGCAGGCATAGACTTGTTTTTGCTTCAGAGTTTGGTCCTTTTTCTCTACATGAAAGTACAAAAGAGTCCAAAAAATAAAATATGTTGATCACAGACGCGGTTCTTTTTTATAAGAAAACATATTAACAGTCTCTCTGAACGAACGACACCACAGGCTCACGCACGGGGCCCCCAAACATCTCCTGTGCTTCAGAAGGTTCTCGCTCCAGTGTTCTCCTCCACCTCTGAACAGCAGTCTCTCTCTTCACACACACACACACTCACGCACTCACTCACTCGCCCTCACACACACGCACACCACTCCCCCGCGCCCCGGAGCCACGTAAAAACAGCACGCACCTCACAGAAATAGCTACAATGCTCTGTCCTTAATCTAACTCACAGTTTAACCTTAGTAGAGACACATTTACAGAACACGTTTGAACACGGACTGGCGCCGCTGTACATCGGAGCGCTTACGGCACGCTCTGTTCCTGGAGCGGTTACTGGAGCTACCAAACACACCTGCTCTAGGCTTTGTCCGGTAGATGAGTGAGCAAACACATCCGGCCCAACTCTGGCAATCATCCGGAAGTGGCAAAAAGTGTGTGGGCCAGACCTGGGCCGAGTCTGGCAGAGAGAAAAATCATTGTTAACGCATCACAGATGACTCGGTCCTGTAACTCACTGTGATACTTGGGTCAAGCAGAAGTGCGGGCCAGAGCTGGGCCAGAGCTGGGCCAGACAGTTGTAAACTGTGCAGGGCTCCTGCGCTCCAGGAACAGAGTTTGGCCCCGGTCGGGAGTAAGCGCTCCGAAGGCAGGCGCAGTGTGTGATTGTGGGGCTCTTTTGAGTATTTTTCTTTTCTTTTCCGGTTTCCGTTGGATTGATGCGTGACCCCTGGAGGTAGATGAGTACTGTATAAAGATGGAAGTCTTCTGTGTGGTTGATCTTTGATTGCTCTCTGCTGGGGTGCATCTGCGCTGGGTTTAGACGTTGGCGTCACTGCCGGGGGCAGTGGGAACAGAACTCTCTGCCGTTACCGGAGGCTGCGGTTGAAGTTGAAGCGGCTGAGATTGTGCTTGCGGTGCGGCGGATGCTGCAGGTGCTTGTGCTTGTGGCTGCGGTACGGTGGGTGCTGGAGGCTGCGGTGCGGTGGGTGCAGCCGGGGCTAGAGGCTGCGGTGCGGCCGGCGCTGGTGCTTGCTGTAGCGCTACCACCGGTGGCTGCTGGGGCGTTGCTGGTGGCTGCTCCGGGGCCCGGTCCGACGCTGGCTGTACTTCTGGCTGTGACTCTGCCTGCTGCGGCGGTGACTCCGGCGGTGACTGCGGCTGTTCCTCCGGCTCCTGCGGCTGCAGCGGCTGCTGTTCGGGACCGTTCTCTTGTGTGCGCTTGATCATTGCAGGCCGCAGCATTATCCGGATCCGCTGCAAACACATTTCACAGCGGTGAGCTTACGCCTACAGCTCACCAGTCGATGACAAAACCTACGGGCCAAACACGGCCCACAACCCCTTTCAATCCAGCCACTCAAACCAATCACTCTGGACTGAGTTATGGAAGGATCTAGATATCAAACGTGTTTGGGTGAGTTCTGGCTGAGTTTTGGTGGCAATAGCCCTTTGAGCAGCAGAGGTGAGAGGTTTCTACTGACGTGATTTAGCTCAGAAACTGTTGAACGCTTTACTCTTTTTTTTTCAATGTTTTGGGGCTAATATGTTCATGGACATAAAAACGCGTAAGATCTGTGCTGCTGGACCACCGGGAGCAGTAATCCCATCCGGTTCCCACGCTGCCTCCTGAATCAATTCTAATCAGAATCTCTTTAAAAACAACAATCAAAATGCTGAGATATCGATGAAAAGGATTGAGACTTACCTCCTTGTATGTCCCCTTGAGCCCCAGGAACATGTAGCCCATGTACCCCGGGATCAGAATCATGGAGGATAGAGCCATGAGCCAGCCCACGCCTTGCCCCCACTTAGGGAACACGTAGTTGTTCATGGTCAGAGGAACCATCTGCACAGCGCTGAAGAGGAACACACCCTGCAGGAGAACACAACGTTCAGAGGAGCCTGAAACTGCCATCAGGTCCTTCACCTCATCATCCTGAGGTCTCCTGGAAAGAACACCATCCAGCATCCCCAGAGAGCCTGAATTCACCTGAGGGCCTGATGTCAGTTCATCTCCTGGAGCTTTAACCAGATGAACCCATACTCACAGCGACGATCAGAGGAGTGAAGAACACCCAGCAGAGCTTCCACCAGAGACACGGCTTGTACCCGATCATCTCCTCGATGTTTTCGTAGAATCTGTTCACACCTGAAAACAAAGAAATGTTGTTCTGAGCATATATCCAGCTCATGGTTGGTCTACATTCTGCCCATGGTTGGTATAAATCCGGCCCATGGTTGATCTATATTTGGCCCATGGTTGGTCTACATTTGGCTCATGGTTGGTCTATATCCAGACCATGGTTGGTCTACATTTGGCCCATCATTGGTCTATATCCGTCCCATGGTTGGTCTATATATGGACCATGATCGGTCTATATCTGGCCCATAGTTGGTCTACATTCGGCCTATAGTTGGTCTATATCCGGACTATGGTTGGTCTATATTCGAGCCATGGTTGGTCTAAATTCGGCCCATGGTTGGTCTATATCCGGCCCATCGTTGGTCTACATTCGGCCTATGGTTGGTCTATATCCGGACCATAGTTGGTCTATATCTGGACCATGGTTGGTCTACATTTGGCCCATGGTTGGTTTATATCCGGACCATAGTTGGTCTATATCCGGATCATGGTTGGTCTAAATCCGGCCCATGGTTGGTCTACATTCGGCCTATAGTTGGTCTATATTCGGCCCATGGTTGGTCTAAATCCGGCCCATCGTTGGTCTACATTCGGCCTATAGTTGGTCTATATTCGGCCCATGGTTGGTCTAAATCCGGCCCATGGTTGGTCTACATTCGGCCTATGGTTGGTCTATATTCGGCCCATGGTTGGTCTATATCCGGACCATAGTTGGTATACATTTGGCCCATGGTTGGTCTACATTTGGCCCATCGTTGGTCTACATTCGGCCTATGGTTGGTCTATATTCGGCCCATGGTTGGTCTATATCCGGACCATAGTTAGTCTATATCCGGACCATGGTTGGTCTACATTTGGCCCATGGTTGGTCTATATCCGGCCCATAGTTGGTCTACATTTGTCCTATGGTAGGTCTACATCCAGACTATGGTTGGTCTACATCCGGGCCCATGGTTGGTCTACATTCAGCCCATGATTGGTTTGTATTCGACCCAGGGTTGGATTATATCCGGCCCATGGCTGGTCTATATTTGAGAACTCTTAAAACTCTCTAACACGAGTGATTAATTTAATCAGTGTCAGTGTGTGCGAGGAACAGAGACTCACCGTAGCACCAGGAGATGGAGATGCACTCGAAGAACACCAGGAAGAGCAGACACATGCCGCTAGCCGAGTAATAATCGAAGAGCTTGAACACATAGAGCCCACCCTGCACACACAGACACAGCCCCGGTCAGGAGTCACTCCTATGCTGCGGAGACAGGTCTGCTCCTCTCGTTACCTGAGTGATGTTGGAGAGGCCAATGGCGTAGGACACCACGCAGACGCAAGCGATGAAAATCTCTCTCCTCCTCCTAAGCACACGCGGAAACTCGTCCACCAGAGCCGTGATGAAGCCCTCCACAGTGCAGAACTGCAAACACAGAGCTTTAGAGATCCCAACTCAGGGCTTCGACATGTTCACATGTTTACCCAAAATAATGATCTAACTCACCCACGCCATCCTTCTCTCATCGTTAAAACTAACCAAGAGAGGAGCAAATGTGATTTGATTGAGTAAGTCTATGACAATAATGGTTTTTAATGTTTTATCCTCTTTCCCCACGTCTATATCTGGCCTGTGTTTGGTCTATATATACGGCTCACCCTTGGTCTATATGAGGCCCACTCTTGGTCAATATACGGTTCCTGCTTGGTCCATATACAGCCAACTCTTGGTCTATATTCCGCCCACTCTTGGTCTATATATGGCCCACTCTTGGTCTATGTACGGTTCACGCTTGGTCTATAAAAGGCCCAATCTTGGTCTATATACGGCCTGTGTTTGGACTATATACATCTCACTCTTGGTCGATATACCGCCCACTCTTGGTCTATATACGGCCCACTCTTGGTCTATATACGGTTCACGCTTGGTCTATATACGGTTCACGCTTGGTCTATATAAGGCCCAATCTTGGTCTATATACGGCCTGTGTTTGGACTATATACATCTCACTCTTGGTCGATATAACGCCCACTCTTGGTCTATATACGGCCCACTCTTGGTCTATATACGGCCTGTGCTTGGACTATATGCGTCTCACTCTTGGTCTATATACGGCCCACTCTTGGTCTATATATGGCTCCTGCTTGGTCTATATACAGCCCACTCTTGGTCTATATAAGGCCTGCGCTTGATCTATATACAGCCCACTCTTGGTCTATATACGGCTCACGCTTGGTCTATATACGGCCCACTCTTGGTCTATATACGGCTCCTGCTTGGTCTATATACAGCCCACTCTTGGTCTATATAAGGCCTGCGCTTGATCTATATACAGCCCACTCTTGGTCTATATATGGCCCACTCTTGGTCTATATTCCGCCCACTCTTGGTCTATATAAGGCCCAATCTTGGTCTATATACGGCCTGTGTTTGGACTATATACATCTCACTCTTGGTCGATATACCGCCCACTCTTGGTCTATATACGGCCCACTCTTGGTCTATATACGGCCTGTGCTTGGACTATATGCGTCTCACTCTTGGTCTATATACGGCCCACTCTTGGTCTATATACGGCTCCTGCTTGGTCTATATACAGCCCACTCTTGGTCTATATAAGGCCTGCGCTTGATCTATATACAGCCCACTCTTGGTCTATATACGGCTCACGCTTGGTCTATATACGGCCCACTCTTGGTCTATATACGGCTCCTGCTTGGTCTATATACAGCCCACTCTTGGTTTATATTCCGCCCACTCTTGGTCTATATAAGGCCCAATCTTGGTCTATATACGGCCTGTGTTTGGACTATATACATCTCACTCTTGGTCGATATACCGCCCACTCTTGGTCTATATACGGCCTGTGCTTGGACTATATGCGTCTCACTCTTGGTCTATATACGGCCCACTCTTGGTCTATATACGGCTCCTGCTTGGTCTATATACAGCCCACTCTTGGTCTATATAAGGCCTGCGCTTGATCTATATACAGCCCACTCTTGGTCTATATACGGCTCACGCTTGGTCTATATACGGCCCACTCTTGGTCTATATACGGCTCCTGCTTGGTCTATATACAGCCCACTCTTGGTTTATATTCCGCCCACTCTTGGTCTATATAAGGCCCAATCTTGGTCTATATACGGCCTGTGTTTGGACTATATACATCTCACTCTTGGTCGATATACCGCCCACTCTTGGTCTATATACGGCCCACTCTTGGTCTATATACGGCCTGTGCTTGGACTATATGCGTCTCACTCTTGGTCTATATACGGCCCACTCTTGGTCTATATACGACTCCTGCTTGGTCTATATACAGCCCACTCTTGGTCTATATAAGGCCTGCGCTTGATCTATATACAGCCCACTCTTGGTCTATATATGGCCCACTCTTGGTCTATATTCCGCCCACTCTTGGTCTATATAAGGCCCAATCTTGGTCTATATACGGCCTGTGTTTGGACTATATACATCTCACTCTTGGTCGATATACCGCCCACTCTTGGTCTATATACGGCTCCTGCTTGGTCTATATACAGCCCACTCTTGGTCTATATAAGGCCTGCGCTTGATCTATATACAGCCCACTCTTGGTCTATATACGTCTCACGCTTGGTCTATATACGGCCCACTCTTGGTCTATATACGGCTCCTGCTTGGTCTATATACAGCCCACTCTTGGTTTATATTCCGCCCACTCTTGGTCTATATAAGGCCCAATCTTGGTCTATATACGGCCTGTGTTTGGACTATATACATCTCACTCTTGGTCGATATACCGCCCACTCTTGGTCTATATACGGCCCACTCTTGGTCTATATACGGTTCACGCTTGGTCTATATACGGTTCACGCTTGGTCTATATACGGTTCACGCTTGATCTATATACGGCCCACTCTTGGTCTATATACGGTTCACGCTTGCTCTATATAAGGCCCAATCTTGGTCTATATACGGCCTGTGCTTGGACTATATATGGCCCACACTTGGTCTATATACGGCCCGCGATTGGTCTATATACGACCTGCGATTGGACTATGTATGGCCTGCGATTGGACTATATACGTCTCACTCTTGGTCTATATACCGCCCACTTTTGGTCTATATACGGCCTGTTCTTGGACTATATATGGCCCACACTTGGTCTATATAAGGCTCACTCTTGGTCTATATATGGCCTGTGCTTGGACTATATACATCTCACTCTTGGTCTATATGAGGCCCACTCTTGGTCTATATACGGCTCCTGCTTGGTCTATATACAGCCCACTCTTGGTCTATATACGGCCTGTGCTTGGACTATATATGGCCCACACTTGGTCTATATACGGCTCACGCTTGGTCGATATACCGCCCACCCTTGGTCTATATACGGCCTGTGCTTGGACTATATACGTCTCACTCTTGGTATATATACCACCCACTCTTGGTCTATATAAGGCCCACTCTTGGTCTATATATGGCCCACTGTTGGTCTATATACGGCCTGTGCTTGGACTATATATATGGCCCACACTTGGTCTATATAAGGCTCACTCTTGGTCTATATACGGTTCACGCTTGGTCTATATAAGGCCCACTCTTGGTCTATATACGGTTCACGCTTGGTCTATATAAGGCCCAATCTTATATACGGCCTGTGCTTGGACTATATACGTCTCACTCCTGGTCGATATACGGCCCACTCTTGGTCTATATATGGCCCACTCTTGGTCTGTATACGGCCTGCTATTGGACTATATACATCTCACTCTTGGTCAATATACGGCCCACTCTTGGTCTATATATGGCCCACTCTTGGTCGATATACGGCCCACTCTTGGTATATATATGGCCCACTCTTGGTCGATATACGGCCCACTCTTGGTATATATATGGCCCACTCTTGGTCTATATACGGTTCACGCTTGGTCTATATAAGGCCCAATCTTGGTCTATATACGGCCTGTGCTTGGACTATATACATCTCACTCTTGGTCAATATACGGCCCACTCTTGGTCTATATACGGCCTGCTATTGGACTATATACATCTCACTCTTGGTCAATATACGGCCCACTCTTGGTCTATATACGGCCTGCTATTGGACTATATACATCTCACTCTTGGTCAATATAAGGCCCACTCTTGGTCTATATACGGTTCATGCTTGGTCTATATAAGGCCCAATCTTATATACGGCCTGTGCTTGGACTATATACGTCTCACTCCTGGTCGATATACGGCCCACTCTTGGTCTATATATGGCCCACTCTTGGTCTGTATACGGCCTGCTATTGGACTATATACATCTCACTCTTGGTCAATATACGGCCCACTCTTGGTCTATATATGGCCCACTCTTGGTCGATATACGGCCCACTCTTGGTATATATATGGCCCACTCTTGGTCGATATACGGCCCACTCTTGGTATATATATGGCCCACTCTTGGTCTATATACGGTTCACGCTTGGTCTATATAAGGCCCAATCTTGGTCTATATACGGCCTGTGCTTGGACTATATACATCTCACTCTTGGTCAATATACGGCCCACTCTTGGTCTATATACGGCCTGCTATTGGACTATATACATCTCACTCTTGGTCAATATACGTCTCACTCCTGGTCGATATACGGCCCACTCTTGGTCTATATACGGCCTGCTATTGGACTATATACATCTCACTCTTGGTCAATATACGGCCCACTCTTGGTCTATATATGGCCCACTCTTGGTCTATATACGGCCTGCTATTGGACTATATACATCTCACTCTTGGTCGATATACGGCCCACTCTTGGTCTATATACGGCCTGCTATTGGACTATATACATCTCACTCTTGGTCGATATACGGCCCACTCTTGGTCTATATATGGCCCACTCTTGGTCTATATACGGCCTGCTATTGGACTATATACATCTCACTCTTGGTCGATATACGGCCCACTCTTGGTCTATATACGGCCCGCGATTGGTCTATATACGGCCTGCTATTGGACTATATACATCTCACTCTTGGTCGATATACGGCCCACCCTTGGTCTATATACGGCCCACTCTTGGTCTTTATACGGTTCACACTTGGTCTATGTACCGCCCACTCCTGGTCTATATACGGCCATTTACGGCCTGCGCTTGGACTATATACGTCTCACTCTTGGTATATATCTGGCCCATGCTTCTGGGTCTGCAGCAGGGGGCGCTCTCACCTGACTGTCAATCCCCAGCATCAGCAGCATAGAGAAGAAGAGAATAGCCCACAACGGAGAGACGGGCAGCTGCGTCACAGCCTCCGGATACGCCAGGAAAGCCAAGCCAGGCCCTGCGGACATCAGTCAAACAAGCTTCTCATTAATCTCTTACTGAAGGACACACAAACACATGTCTGTCACTCAGCAAACCACATACAAATCACCCCAAACTGAGAACCTCTTCAGAAAAGGCCCACACATCCAACCAGTGCATTCCTGCAAAACCCAGCTTTGATTAAACACCAGAAGATCTTGTCTGCGAGTGAGGAATCACCTGAAGCAGCCACGTCTGCGATGGGCCTCTTGGTCACGTGCGCCATGAAGCCCACGATGGAGAAGATCACGAAGCCGGCGAACATGCTGGTGAAGGAGTTGATGCAGCACACGATGATGGAGTCTCTGCAGAACACAACAAGATATCAGCACTGGAAGCTTCAGAAAGTGATTTACACCAGTGGAAACAGATCCAGATGACGTACTGGAGCTTCTCTAGAGCTTCTTAAAAAACTCTTGGATATTCAGATGAGAAGTCAAACAGAGCTCCTCACTCTCTCATCAGTGAAGTAAACCTTAAAACAGGATCTCATCCCTGTTTCTGGAGAGCCACAGCCCCCGCTGGTACTAGTTCCCCGATTCCCACCAGCACCTTCAAATGAGCCAGGAAAAGCTAAGCTAGTGGAGATAGATGTGCTGCATGTAGTTTGATGTAAAAAGTACATAGTGCGAGAATTGAGTTTGAGACCCTGCTTTAACAGTTGGTTCCTGGTTTTCTTGATTGTTTCTCCCATTTACTAAAACTTTCCCAGAACCTGCCATTATTGAGTCAGACTGCACTGAGAAGAATCACAGGATGAGCTGAGACTACACTGTACAGTGCACCCTGGCTCTCTTGTTCAAGCTATCCTAACAACTCTGTCCCTCTAGCTTCAAAACCTCTCTACAGAAGCATCATCAGCTTTAACATCATCAAAAACAGCATAATCAGTATCAGTATCATCAGAATCGGCAGCATCAGCATGATCAGTGTCAACATCATCCGCATCAGCATCAGTTTCATCAGCACTTTCAGCTTCAGCATCATCAGAATCAGCATTTTCAGCATAATCGGAATCTTCAGCATTATCATCATCAGCATAATCAGCATCAGCATTAACAGCATCAGCATCATCAGAATCTTTAGCATTAGCATCAGCATCAGCATAATCAAAATAATCCGCATCAGCACCTGCATCAGAATTCTCAGCATCAGCATTACAATCATCAACATCAGCATCAGCTTCAGCATTAATATCAGCATCATCCGCATCCGCATCAGCTTCAGTATGAGTATCAGCATCAGCAGCACCATCAGCTCCAGCATCAGCTTCAGCATCATCAGCATCAGCATCAGCATCAGCATCAGCATCAGCATCATCATCAGCATCATCAGCATCATCAGCATCAGCATCAGCAACATCATCAGCTTCATCAGCAGGGATCTCACCTGTAGACATTGTTATTGAAAGGGTTATAGCTGCCCAGCGCGATCAGAGAGCCCAGACCCAGTCCATACGAGAAGAAGATCTGCGTAGCAGCATCCAGCCACACCTGAGTGAAGGAGAGAGAGATGGAGGGAGAGAGTGAGAGAGAGGGAGTCAGCAGCTGGATGCAGAGTTAGGTCTGAGTGCTCTGACTCATGTAGACACCTCAGATGCCTTCAGCTTCTCGAAATCAGGAGTGATGTAGAACAGGATGCCCTCTTTTGCGCCGGGGAGAGTCACTCCGCGGATGAACAGGATAAACAGCATGAAGTACGGGTAGGTGGCGGAGAAGTACACCACCTGCAGAGCATGGAGAGCCGTGCTCAGCACTGTCAGCTGGACCTAAACCTGAGAGCGCAGCACCCAGACGGAGCTCACCTTCCCTGTCCAGCTCACTCCCTTCCAGATGCAGAAGTACACCAGGACCCAGGCGATGGCCAGCGTGATGGCGAGCGGCACTCGGATCTCTCCCGGCTTCTCCAAGCCCTCCGTCATCTGATGCACGTTCCGCCTGCGAGCACAGCGAGAGACGTATCGGTCCTCAAATGAACTCCAGAGTTATTCCAGAGGAGACAAGAGCTTAGAAAGGAGTAATTGACCCCCGATCCATCTGGAGATCTGTTTCTCCTCTAATTCAGAAGCTTCATCTCCTCACGCAGCCTTCAGATGTAAAGCTCCTTGCAGGCTCAAATCTGTCTGAGATGCTTCTACTATTTGCAGAAAACACTCAAAACCAGATATTTGCTGTTATTATATATTTGTTATTCCGAATTAGATCTTCTGGGGCTGGAAACTCTGATTGGCCCATGACCTTATGTAATGTAAGTCACTTTGGACAAAAGCGTCTGCCAAATACATAAATGTAAATGTAACCTCAGATGATCTCCCATCAGCTGAGCGTCAGGGTCTGATGGAACATCTAAAATAAAAACTCATATCTTGCAAGTGCTGAAGTTATTTTTCTCGTTTTGCTCATTAACGTTACTTGAGCAGCCGGCTGGAGCTCTCGTTCTGCTGCAGCTAACAGTTAAACCAGGGTCTTTATTGCTTTAGCATCATCTCGAACCTCTGCAGCAGACTTCAGAAGAAAACCAGAGAGCTTGTTTATTTTCTACAACTTCATGTTGCGAGAGAGAGAAAGAAAGAGAAAGAGAGAGAGAGAGAGAGAGAGAGAGAGACAGAGAGACAGAGGGAGGGAGGGAGGGAGGGAGGGAGGGAGGGAGGGAGAAAGGGGGTGCAGATAGAGAAGCGGAGTAGAGAGAGGGGTGAAAGAGAGAAAGAAAAAGAGGGGGAAGAGAGAGAGTGGTGAAAGAGCAAGAGAGAGATTTGGAGAGTGAGGGGGTAGAGAAAGAGAGAGAGGGAGGAAGATGCAAAAGTGGATTGCAAGATCTTACTCCCAGAACTCCATGACGGCGCTGGTGAGGTTGGTGGTGTCCACGATGCTGTAGTTGGTGTAACATCTCTCCGTGTTCCACTCGTTGTTGCATGATTTCCACGGAAGGTCCTGCAGAAAGGAAACAACAATCAGAGCAGTCTTGACCTGCCCAGCTCTGGCCCAGCTCTGGCCCACAGTAGTTTTGCTTGGTCCTGGGCCAAGCTTCAGCAGATTCTGTTACACCCTGCACCATCTCAGTGGGCCCGAACCTGCCCACGCTTGGCCCAGCACCTCACAGGAGGAGCTCAGACGCTATCTTGAGCTTCTGGGTGGAGGAGGAGGAGCTCACGGTGGTGAAGGAGTTGTACAGGTAGTAGATGGCCCAGGCGATGATCACGATGTAGTAGATGTTCAACCAGAAGGAGAGCACCGCCGCAGCCAGACCCACACCTGTGGAGCAGAGCAAAAGTAATGACGCCCGCGCTGCTGCTCCTCCATCAGCAGGACCAAGGAGAAGCCTGGGGTCATCGCTGCAGATCATTACCCGCATCCTGCTGAGGCCTCTGTCTGGAGATCCACGTCCCTCTCCCCGAACAGAGATACGCTCGCGCAGACGACTTTGTTTTCCGTCGCTCTAAAAGGCTAAAGCAAAGAAATCTGCTCCTAAAACAGCTCCCACAGAACCCCTCGGAGCTGCTGAGCAGGAGACCGGACCTCATGAGGTTCTCCTGCACGCAGAGATTCTCATCCACCGGTTCCTGCTATGACTTCATACAATTTAGTCCTTTTTTAAATGAGGAAGTATTTACTTTGAATGAATTTTTTTGTTCTGTGTTTAGTCCTAAAACTGTAGTTTTGATTTATTAGGCCTCGGTGTCTGCTGTGAATATAGTTTTTGCTTGAAAGGATTTTATCTGACGCAGCATTAAACACTAAAAATCGATTGTAGAATTACCTTTGATATTGTCAATATGTAACTTTGTATTTTCCCCCAATCAGTGCCCTCCTACAAGAGTTTAGAGAGTATAGAGTCATAGTTTTGGTCCGAACTGAGATTAAAAGATTTGTGCAGAAAATATTTCTCAACATTTCTCAATATTTCTACAAAAGAAATTCTATTTTGAGGGTGAAACATATTCGTGCAGACGCTCTGAAGCAGCGTTCTGAGTGTTCTGATTGGCTGGAGAGAGAGAGAAAGAAGGGAGAGGGAGGGAGAGAGAGAGGGAGGAGAGTAAGAGAGATAAAGAGAGAACGAGTGAATAAAAAGACAGCGATATAAAGAAAGGAGATGGAGAAAAAGAGGAGAAAAAGGGAGAGAGAAAGAAGGGAGAGAGAGGGAGAGAGAGAGAGAGGGAGCAAGGAGAGTAAGAGAAATAAAGAGAGAACGAGTGAATAAAAAGACAGCGATATAAAGAAAGGAGATGGAGAAAAAGGGAGAGAGAAAGAAGGCAGAGAGAGGGAGAGGAGAGAGATAGAGGGAGGAGAGTAAGAGAGATAAAGAGAGAACGAGTGAATAAAAGACAGCGATATAAAGAAAGATGGAGAAAAAGAGGAGAAAAAGGGAGAGAGAAAGAAGGGAGAGAGAGGGGGGAGAGAGAGATGAAAGAGAGAGGGAGAGAGAGAGAGAGGGAGCAAGGAGAGTAAGAGAAATAAAGAGAGAACGAGTGAATAAAAAGACAGCGAGATAAAGAAAGGAGATGGAGAAAAAGGAGAGAGAAGAAGGAAGAGAGAGGGAGAGACGGTAGCAGGGAGGAGAGTAGAGAGTAAAGAGGAGAACGAGTGAATAAAAGACAGCGATATAAAGAAAGATGGAGAAAAAGAGGAGAAAAAGGGAGAGAGAAAGAAGGGAGAGGAGGGGGGGAGAGAGATGAAAGAGAGAGGGAGAGAGAGAGAGAGAGAGGGAGCAAGGAGAGTAAGAGAAATAAAGAGAGAACGAGTGAATAAAAAGACAGCGAGATAAAGAAAGGAGATGGAGAAAAAAGGAGAAAGAGGGAAAAGAGAGAAAGAAGGGGAGAGAGAGAAAGAGGGAGAAAAAAGGGAGAGAGAGAAAAAAGGGAGAGAGAGAGAGGGAGGGAAAGAGAGTGGAAGAGAGAGATGAAAGAGAGAGCGAGAGAAAGATGAAAGACAGAGGAAAGAGAGAGAGGTAACATGTTTTTGACAATAAAATCTGGTTCCCTTCCTTGACGTCATCATTACGTTTAACTGTGTTTTCATAGGATTCTCTCGCTCCGTTTCAAAGAGGGCTCCGTGTTTTTGGTAGAGGAGCATGATTGGTTTTCAAGCCAGCCAATCAGAATACAGGAGACTCCTCTTTGATTGGATGGAACAGAGGCAGGTTTGTAAGCGTTATGTTCCTTTTTTTTTTTGCTCACTCTACAGACATGTTTCTCTACAAGAACACGGTATTCACAACACTCTCAGAGCACGAGAGCAACAACAAACACGAGTGATAATAATAATAATAATAATAATAATAATAATAATAATAATAATAATAATAATAATAATAATAATAATAATAATAATAATAATAATAATAATAATAACAACCTGATAGTAGTGGCCCGTGTGAGACGAGACGAGAGGAGAATATAATCGCTCTGTAGCTCCTTCGAGAGCGGATTATAATATATTCCTACATTTCTCACGGCGCTCCTCAGATAAATCGAGTTTCTTCAACTGCATCTTTGAACTGCAACAGCTTTAGAAATTTTTAAGGGTGTTTTCTGTCAGAAACAAATATTCGTTTGTTACTAATATTCCTCAAATTAAATGACTTAAAAGCAATAAAACGTAACTATTAAACAAGTCATTTTGTCACGCACTGTTTCTCAGGAACGAGGTCCTCTTGAAGGCTACTCCTCAGGGTTCACAGACGCTCGTGAGAAGATCTGGAGGCTGCTTCACTCAAGCGAACTGCTCTTTTTAAGCGTTTGAGCTCAAAGCCTCATGCATGTTAGAATATTCTAAGGTTTCACTAGCGAAGCAGTTTGAGGACACCAGAAGATTCTTTAGAAGAAGGTCCTCGAGAAGATCAAAGAACCTGCTCAGGCTGCAGTTCTGTGACATTAATCTACGTTAATAAATGGTTTCACGCACGCCTTCACATCTCAGTCTCAATCCCAGGGAAAGGGGTGTGGCTTAATGAAATGTGGGGGCGTGGCTTGCATCAAAGAGGCGTTAGCGTGCATAAACACTGCTCGTGTACGCCTCACTCCTGCTGCAGCGAGCGAGTAAACCTGCTGCACGAGGGTTTCATAGCTCCGTCGAAGCTCAGTTCAGATTGTTCTGGTGCTGTTATTCATGCGCCTGCTATCTTCCTCTGTGTGAACAAAGTGCGGCTCCAATGTGAGAAGAGGAAACTACATCCCCCACAATGCACTGCTTCGGATCAAGGTTAACAGCACCACTGCGGTGCTAAGTTCGTTGTGGGTGAAACGGAGTGGCTGCTAAATGCTTGGCAACAGACAGCCAATCTGAAACCAGCAAAGAATACGTCAAGAAACCATACTTTATAGGGGCCCTGGCTGCGGGGGGCCACCCATCTCCTGACTGGGGGATGATTCCTAAATCTTCACTACAATACTTCCTGTTCATGCTTCCTCTAACACAAATACTTCCTGTTCATGCTTCCTCTAACACAAATACTTCCTGTTCATGCTTCCTCTAACACAAATACTTCCTACTCTGGCTTCCTCTAACACAAATTCTTCCTATTCTGGCTTCCTCTATCACAAAAACTTCCTGTTCTGGCTTCCTCTTACACAAATACTTCCTGTTCATGCTTCCTCTAACACAAAAACTTCCTGTTCTGGCTTCCTCTTACAGAAATACTTCCTATTCTGGCTTCCTCTAACACAAATACTTCCTGTTCATGCTTCCTCTAACACAAATACTTCCTATTCTGGCTTCCTCTAACACAAATACTTCCTGTTCATGCTTCCTCTAACACAAATACTTCCTACTCTGGCTTCCTCTAACACAAATTCTTCCTATTCTGGCTTCCTCTAACACAAATTCTTCCTATTCTGGCTTCCTCTATCACAAAAACTTCCTGTTCTGGCTTCCTCTTACACAAATACTTCCTGTTCATGCTTCCTCTAACACAAAAACTTCCTGTTCTGGCTTCCTCTTACAGAAATACTTCCTATTCTGGCTTCCTCTAACACAAATACTTCCTGTTCATGCTTCCTCTAACACAAATACTTCCTATTCTGGCTTCCTCTAACACAAATACTTCCTGTTCATGCTTCCTCTAACACAAATACTTCCTATTCTGGCTTCCTCTAACACAAATACTTCCTGTTCTGGTTTCCTCTAACACAAATACGTCCTGTTCTGGCTTCCTCTAACACAAATACTTTCTATTCTGGCTTCCTCTAACACAAAAACTTCCTGTTCTGGCTTCCTCTTACACAAATACTTCCTATTCTGGCTTCCTCTAACACAAATACTTCCTGTTCATGCTTCCTCTAACACAAATACTTCCTATTCTGGCTTCCTCTAACACAAATACTTCCTGTTCATGCTTCCTCTAACACAAATACTTCCTATTCTGACTTCCTCTATCACAAAAACTTCCTGTTCTGGCTTCCTCTTACACAAATACTTCCTATTCTGGCTTCCTCTAACACAAATACTTCCTGTTCTGGCTTCCTCTAACACAAATACTTTCTATTCTGGCTTCCTCTAACGCAAATACTTCCTGTTCTGGCTTCCTCTAATACAAATACTTCCTGTTCTGGCTTCCTCTAACAAAAATACTTCCTGTTCATGCTTCCTCTAATACACATGCGTCCTGTTCTGCCTTCCTTTAATACAAAATACTTACATTTCTATCTTCCTCTAACACAAATCCTTCCTGTTTGGGGTTCCTTTTAAACAAATATGTTCTATTCTGGCTTCCTCTAACACAACTATTTCCTGCTCTGACTTCCTCTAATACAAATACTACCTGTTCTTGCTTTCTCTAACAAAAAAACCTCCTGTTCTGGCTTCCTTTAATACAAATACTTCCAGTTCTGGCTTCCTCTAATACACATGCTTCCTGTTCTGGCTTCCTTTAATACAAATACTTAATTTTCTACACAAATACTTCCTGTTCATGCTTCCTCTAACACAAATTCTTCCTGTTCGGGCTTCCTTTAACACAGATATGTTCTATTCTGGCTTCCTCTAATACACATGCTTCCGGTTCTGGCTTTCTTTAATACAAATACTTAATTTTCTATCTTCCTCGAACACAAATTCTTCCTGTTTAGGCTTCCTTTAAAATAAATATGTTCTATTCTGGCTTCCACTGACACAACTACTTCCTGTTCTGACTTCCTCTAACACAAACACTTGTTCTGGATTCCTCTAACCACTTCCTGTTCTGACTTCCTCAAATACAAATACTTTATTTTCTGGCTTTCTCTAACAAAACTACTTCCTGTTCTGAATTCAGAGAAAAGGAGGACGCATTTGAAGGACTCATTTTAAGGACCATCATTTTTTGGGGGCAAAATGCGACGGCCTTTGTGCAGCGTTGTGTCTTTAGCAGCCTTGAAATGCGTTCTGTCTTCCTTTATTATACAAACTTCCTGTTACATGATGTATCTTCTGGAAGACCAATCAGAAGCCAGACTTCACCAGGAAGCTGGCAATGTTTGCAATATTCAATGATATCCTTTTTTCTCATCACTCAACCCTTTGTTTTAATTTAGTTAGTTAATTGAATTGCTTGTATTAGTCCTTCAGTCTCGTTAAAGAAGCTTCTTTATTCTGCCACACGTTCAGCTCAGCACAGAGAGAACCGAAACTATTTTACTTTCAAAGACCGATACGAGCATTTATCATGAAAACTCCTGAAAGCTTCTAAGCCCTCTATTTTTTGGTCTTTAAATGCTTTTGTTCTGACGTTTTGATTTTAAACTGACTATACTCAAGGATGTGGAAGCTTGTTTACACCACTGAAACAAACAAATAAAATAAAACTGCTTGACTTTTATCCAGTGATATTAAAAATCCAGTGTTCTACGATAACAACCAGAAAAGTCAACACTATCACAAAGAAATAGAGATTTCAAATAGAGTTTAACAAATAAATAGAGTTTTAATGTAAAAATTCTGAGTTTTTAAATCAGAATTCAGAGTTTTTATGTTAGAATTATGAGATTTTATGTCAGAATTACACGTTATTATCTCAGATGAAAAAACACAAAAATTTTTCACTGGCAGAAAAGAGCTTCCATGCTAGAAAAGCTTTTAAAATTCCAAAAAATGTCCACGTTTCATTTTAAATATGTAGGCAATTAACCTGAAAATGTATTAAATGTTCTCTGCACGCAACACCCCCCCTCCCCCATTCATCCCTCCAACCAAAATCTGTTACATAAATATATTTTTGTCAAATAAGATTGGACGCATGGGACCCTAGAATATCAAAATCCGCCACTGAACACAAGATATTGAGCTCTTACATATAAAAGATGTACTGCTAGGTTCTTAGTGAAGGAGAAAAAAATCGTTTTTGCACCCAAATGGAACGCGTTCTTGGAGGTTGTGTGTCGGTGCTGCAGCAATGGTTGAGTTGAGACGGTCCCTGAACGCTCGAACAGCGGACTGGTTTCAGAGGGTGAGCCACGCAGTGCGTGAGGTGCGCAAACACTCCGGGGGCCACGCATCTCTCGCTTCACAGAGCATTCTCCCCAAACACGCTCCCGCATCTGCTCGCGGCTGTCCAGCGCGCCGCATCAGCCCTCGATGATGGAGACGCAGAGCCCCAGACAGCCTCAGCAGCAGCAGCAGCAGCAGCACCAGCAGCGCAGCAGCACCAGACCGAACCGAACCGAACCGAAGGAACCCACCTTTGAACATCGGCGCGAGTTTCCAGACCCCGAGGCCCCCGATGGACGTGTACTGCCCCAGAGCGCATTCCAGAAAGAAGAGAGGCACCCCCGCGAAGATCAGCGTCAGGAAGTAGGGGATGAGGAAGGCTCCTGGAACGAGAGGAGAAGCGCGTGAGAGGCGCCGCGCACGGCCCGGGAGCGCGCGGCTGGACGGCTCTCACCTCCGCCGTTCTTCCCGCACAGATACGGGAACCTCCAGACGTTCCCGAGACCGATGGCGTAGCCCACGCAGGAGAGCAGAAAATCGAACCTCCCTCCCCAGGTCTCTCTGTCCGGGAGCTCCTTCTTCTTCTTCTTCTCCTCGGGGCTCGCGGAGATCTCGCTGAGTTCTGTCACAACTTGCCCGTCCGCGCTCTTGGTGCTGTTCGTCGCCATTTCTGCGCTCTCAGACAGCGCAGAGACCCCGAAAATGCTCGACTGCTCGGTTACCCTGCGTGCGCGGAGACAGCCAATCACACCAGAGCTCTGGGTTCTGCCTCAGCCTTCACCAAACACGCTCGAGCTGAGTCTGAAAGAGAGCGCTCGCGCGGACTCTCGAGCGCTGTTACCAGGTACCCAAATCTGAATCTGAAGATCGCGCGCTCCCCGCGCTGCCGCTCAGCATGGCGCGCGCGCCTCTCCTGCTGATGATGAGACAATAAACCCGCTCCGAACAAGATGCTCTCCTCGACAGGGAATCATCTTTATCGATTAGCCGTCACCCCCGCCCGCCCCGCGCGTGATGGATCGAGCAATCTCCCGCTAAATCTGCCGCCCGCGCTCGCGGGAGCGCACGCACCCGCTCGAGGAGAGCAGATAAGAGAGCGAGGTACTCACAGGGTCGGGTTCTTCTGCGTGAGGGATCCACGGGCTCCTCTGCGGCTCGGCTGGGCTCAGGCGCGGCTGCTGCGTCCATGTAAAGATCCGGCGCGCTTCGACTGAGCGCAGCAGCGACTGAGCGTCTCCACAGCCTCAATGTCATGTGAAAGTCAACACCCCCCACCGACACCCCCCACGAACACACGCAGAGACAGCGGGTCAGCGCGCTGGAGCCCACCTCCACGCGCACGAGGCTTCCGCTCTGAGCTGACGCGGAAGGAAGGAGAGAGCTTTATGAAGGCAGAAGCTCAGAGATGGGCTCCTCTGGAGGCTGCGTGTCCTGCTGCTGCTGAGGAGAGGAGCACCGCTGCGGAGTCCACCCTCTTCAGGAGACGGCGAGGATGTGGGGAGTCTCTCAGAAGATCTCCTTCAGAACGCCCGCTCGGGCCCAAAACCGGCCCGCAACAAGGTTCAATTCAGGACTCATTTGAGAACTTGTGAAATCGATACGGTCCTGCAACGCCAAAGCTGACCTCTAGGTGTCACACCTGATTCCCCTGTCAAAATTACGCCAGCGTTTCTCTATTAACTGCTTTCTTTAAAAAAGAAAGAAAACATAAACTATGTTTATTTCATCCTAAAAGGTGCAGTGATGATAAAATGGTTGTGATATATTAAAGAATCATGGCATCTTGAAAACCATTCTTGACAGCATCTTCTCATTTATAAGATGTTCTACTCAGATGTTCTCCTCTCCTTCAGTCTTCACTCGGAGCTGAGGAGGTCTGGAGCTGGAGCAGGGCCGCTGGTGTGGGAGCGAGGGAAGGGAATCCACTCTTCAGATTATTTTTCGGTTATTGCATTACCAGTTAGTGACCACAAGCTTTCCTACGGCACCCTTCATTTACAGCGCTCCGCTGACATACGGCGCTCATAAAGGACGGGGGAAAATCCGGATGACAGGAACTAAAGTTTTGCATTTCCTCTCAGAGTTGAGTTAAACTGGATGAGGATCACTTCCTGCTACGCTGCAGAGGTGCGATGTCTCAGCCTCAGATGTTAACGCTCAGGAACAATATTATTATTCGTCAGATGCGTTCAGTACTCTTTAAAGAAAACATGTCAGGAATGTCGAAGTCGTGATCTGACGGAGGTAGCTAGATCTGAGGTAAAAACACCAAAAGATTCACTTTCAGAACGACTCGTTTCAGCGACTCTGAGTCGACTCTCTAATTAAACACAATAACTCGATACACAAAGCTCTCTAGATTCAGAGCTCTCAAACCTGAAGCTGCGTTTCCCGCCGCAGGAGAGCTCACTCTCAAACACGGCATCCATTCTTTACCAGACCTGCAGGACTGTTTCTTCTGGCTTGAGCTGCGTGCTGCAGGACTCTCTGCAGATCAGGTTTCAGTAGGTGTGTGTCCCTCATTCTGAAGAGTGTCCTATTCTTTAATAACTCTGGTCTTCAGTGAGTTCTTCTATGGTTTGTGACCCTAACTTTAACTCGAACCCATAGTTCCATTCACTGAAACTCTAGACTGTAGAAACCCAAACTAATGAAATGTTTAGTTTAGCTTAAGAACCCGTTTGAAAGGAGCTGCATAAACCAGGACTCCTCTTGCTCTGTCTCCGTCCGAGAGCGAGTCTCTAGAGGACTCGATGGATTTAGTGCAGAAAAGAACCTGAAAGGTCCCTGCTCCTCTCCTTAGGGTTCCGCACTCTTCAGAATTAGCTGTTAAAGATGAAAAGAATTGGATTGGAAATGCTCTATTTATTTGTATTTTTGGCCAGTTTTTTTTATCAATGCCAGTGCTAGATTTTTTATTTATTTAAAAGTTGACACATATTTAGTGAGCATGTTAAGGGGAGGGGCTTCCAGAGAAGTTATTTTCTTCTTCCCAAATGAAGTGAATTGGTCACCCGTGTGCAGCTGCGAATTCTACAGCGCCACCACTAGTCCAAGGATTCCCTGGTTTTTCTGCTCATAGCTCCTGAACCGTGGGTCGTAGAAACATCACTCCTCCTCCTCTGATTGGCTGCTCGAGGTTGTTTACGCGTCATCATCCGGCATCTTGGTCCCCAAAATTTTTTCGTCTCCATGCCCTGATGCCACTCAAAAATATTCTGCAGCAGCGCCCCCTTGTGGTCAAAATGGATTACAAAGTTGTAGAATTTGAAAAAAACCTTTTGCTACTTTTAGCCTACGCTCACGAGTCTGGTCTCTTAGACTCACGCTAACAAGATCGATCTTATATTTTCCATATTATACCTCACTTCCTGTCCGCCATCTTTCTTTAGGTCCTGTCCTTCTAGACGGTTCTTCTAATCTTCACAAATGTTAGTCCCCATAACCTTCGACCCCTGCTGAGTATCAGTTATTAACGAAACTCGAGCGGTTTTCGATCGATCAAACATGACGCAGCTTCGAGGATTCGTCTGCGGCGCGATGTCTGAGCGAGATATTAGACCCAAACCAGGTGCGTGACATCATCACCCCCCGCTGTTGTTACCTGCAGAGTTTCAGCTTTAAATCCAGTTAAAATCACTCTGAGACTCTCGAAGCTAAACTCTGTAAACGATTAAAGCTAAACTCAAACTTTTTACTTTAGAATTACAAAACAAGCACATTCACAAATAAAAATGGATTTATTGAGAGAGAAATCCAGCTGCTCAGATGATGAGATGACTGAGAGTAACCCCGCTCCGCTCGAGTGTTGTTTTAACTCTTCTCAGAGTTGATCTGGTCCTTCTCTGAACAGAGTAGATTTTACAGCGTGTGGTTCCTCCGGTCCGGCTCGCTCTAGATCCGCTCTCTTCATCTTCAAGCCCTGGCTCTGGATATAATAACATTTGATTTAAAACATCACAATTCTAAGATGTTTCGTCAAACAGACTCACCCTCTCCTGATGATCCTGTGTTCTGATTGGCCCCCGTGTCTCCTGCTCATGATTCGCCGGTGAGTGGAGAGGGTTCTGGAGCAGAACGGCAGGTGGATGCTGCACACTGCTGCTGGATTCAGAGACCCGCCTCGAGATGTGAAGAGCTTTGAGAGTCTAGAAAAGAGCTGAATAAATGTAGGAAATTATCTTTCTAAATGTATTATAAATGTAATACATTTATAATACAGTAGCATCAGGACCTGAACAGGGTTAGGAGGTAGAGCTGCTGCAGGAACATCTCCTCAGGTTCTCAGAGGAACATGAGAGCACCAGCGCTCTGGAGGCTGAAGGACCGGTCTCTGGACGCTCCGCTGATCGTTGAGGAGCGATCTGGGTCAGAAGGTCTGGATGTCTCAAAGCTTGGCTCCGGCAGCAGAACTCAAGTGGAAGCAGATGGTGAGCCAATGAGGGGTGAACTAACCTACTAATGATCCGACATGGAGCTCAGCGCTGGCACTCCATCTGCGTTTGGTTAGAGGCTGTGAAAACATGACACACTTCTGCACCTGCTGCGACACTTGAGCTCCACTCGCTGGTGCCGTTCCTCCCTCGACGCGCTCATTTAGAGAGACACGAGGCTCGAGAGCGATGCTCTTCATCGTGTGTGTGAGAGAGAGCGAGAGAGAGAGAGAGCGAGAGAGAGAGAGAGAGAGAGAGAGAGAGAGTCGAGCTGGCGTTCTGGGCAAGCTGGAGCGAGAACGAGTCTAAGCCTGCTGCTGATAAAGCATGGTTTCTCCAGATCCTGACTGGAGATGAAGCATCTGATGCTTCCAATGTTTCTGATGAAAATAAGCAGATTGCGTTTTGCTCTCACGTGACTGATGAAGCTCAGATCAGAGTCCTCCGGGGTTCTTCACCTGATAGTTCTTCTACCCTCAGAGTTCAGGGATCCATTCACCTCTTTGTTCCCCAAAAAGTTTCTCTCTTTACTTATCTGAAGGGTGAGTCCATCCAATCTCAACGAGGCATTCGCAGAGAGTGTTGAGGCCAGCGCTTGTTCGGGGTGGGTGCACTCCTGAGATCCATGAGATCAGCATAATGCTAGCAGGTGATCAGCATGATGCAGCAGAGATACTACCATACGTCAGAGGATAATAGCACACATTTCCATGAGAGTAGCATCAGGTAGCACAAACTATTCAGCAACTACACTGAATAGCATTGAATAGAATGTTTCTATTATCATTTTTCAAAGTCTTTATTAAAGTTATTCAAGACCACACAGACACAGTTTATGTCAGTAAAGAAGCTCAAGCTCTACCTCATCCCACCTAAATAAAAACAGGTCTTTGGAGGGGTGCCTGAGAGAAGAGATGCGTCACCACCTCGAGAAGACCTGCATCTAGACCTTCAGGCTCTGTTCAGAAGAAGGCTGTTGGAAGAGTGTCTAGACTGCAAGTTGATGCTCCAGGGCTCTGAACCGTGTCCTCTTCCATCAATCTGATTGAAGCTACACACGAGGGCTGGTGGCTGCTGTTCCCATGGTTACTGGGAGAAGAACTGATCCCATTTCTACCAGCGCCGATCTCATCGATGAAGAATGCAGCGAACTCGCTGCGTGTTTGCAGAATAGAGTTCCGCGGGGGTCTGATCTGAGGGTCTCTTAGTCTCTCTACAGCTGCGAAGAGAGTTCCAGCATTACTGAGGTTGTTATTGATGATGTTTGAGAAGAATTTCTGCCTAGCAGCCTACATGTGTTAAACTGTTTGTAGACACTGTAGGGTACAACAAATTTAGTTTTCCTCCATTTTCTCTCTGCTTTTCTGCACATTCTTGTCATACTTTGTACCTTTGTTGAGTTTCTCCCGGGGAGCTTCTGTTTGCTTGCTTCTTCTTGACTTTCAGATGGACAAGGTCATCAATGACAGACTTAACCTTTGAGTCGAACAGATCAAGAAGAGCATCAGCAGATCCCGCAGAGATGTTTGGTGTTTGAGATCTGGCTCTCACAAACAGCTCACTGGTGTTTTCATTTATGACTATCTTTCTAACTGAGCAGGATTTAACTTCTTTAGTAGGAGAGATCTGTATTTCTAAGAAAATGCAGAAACAATCAGTGACTGCAGCATCTTTAACAACAGTAGAGCTGATGTTTAGACTCTTGCTTAGCACCAGATCCAGTGTGCGTCCGCGGCTGTGTGCGGCTCACTGTCCATGCTGGCTCAGGTCAGAGGTGTCCAGAACAGTTCCCTAGCAGCTGAATCATTCCAGCAGGGTCGAGAAGAACCTCTCGTGAGCCTGTGTTTGAGCAGTTATTTTCTCTAGCAGAGCTGTCTCTGTGCTGTGAGGAGCTCAGAAACCAGACTAGAAACCATCCATGAGCTGGTTTAAGCTTCAGAACTGGCTAAGCTGATCTAACGCAACCCTTCAGTGATGTGAGATGGTCTGCAGCTGCTCTGAGGAGGCAGCAATGCAGCTCTGCTCCACTTTCCTCTCCTCTTTCATCCGCGCGCGCTCAGAAGAATGCTCATGATTGAGCTGGAGAGAATTATGCGAACACGTCTGATGTAAGAGTGATGTCAGCGCCGTGTCTGCAGGCGCTCGCCGCCGCGTCTTCACTCGCAGGTACAAAGGAATCCGAGCAAGCGAGAAGAGCAGTTCGGGCCATCTAAACGCTTTCAGATTTTGTTCATCTGTTGCTAAGCAACTGCAAAATGGTCTCAGCCTCCTCTCAGTAGCAGAGCTTCCGCCGGGTCTGCTCCCGCTCGAACCGTCGCTAGTTCATCAGCAGATCTTTACATCAGCTTGTGCTTCACAGGAGAACATTCTTCAGCAGCTTCGCTTTCAAACCGATCACATTTGTTTCCTTTATGATGATGAGAACACCTCATCTCCATCACATCAATCAGGATCTTCTCCAGGTGTTTCATCTGAATCCCTCATCTTCAGATCACTCCTTCCTCACTTCACGATCCCTTCTGCGTTTGAGCTAAACCTTAACTTTGCAATAAAAGCCTTCCCTCCTTTCCCTCGTGACCATGTGGTGTTCCTTCAGCTGTTTCTGTGAGTTGCAGCTCTTCGAGCGTCATACACACCCTCCGATTCAGATCTGCAGTAAACTCATGGAGAAGCAGAAGCAGAGCGAGGAACAAGCGGAGTGGAGCGCTCCAATCCAAGCGTTTCTGACATCTCCCTTCTGAATCGCGCTCCGTTTAGAATCACATAGTTCACGACCGATCTGGTTGTTTTTGGTATTTTTGAGTGAGATGTGACTGAAGCTCCACTGAGGTGAACAAAGGAGAGATTTGATCTTGTAGGACGCTACCTGGTTTCTCTGGTAACCCCAGGAACCCTTCATCTCTAGCCTGCACCATGGCTCTCAGTCTTCTCTTATAGTGTTCCTCGCCCGAATCCTTCTTACGGCGTGCTTTAGGAGTTTACCGAGTTCACAGGGCATTAAAACGAGAACTAAAGCAAGGATGATCTGCTCCTACTTCACACAAATCATCTTATCTCCTCACTGAAGCTCCATCGAGAGATGAAACTCGAGCGCCGCTCCTGTTCGTGAGGCCGCGTGGAACAGTCCAGGGCCAGGAACGAAGACACTGCTCGGTTCTGAGAGAGCTGCGTGTAGAACATTATCTAGAGTTATTTGAGTCTCAGTTTTAATAATAAAAAAGCAGGTTAACTTCACTCCTTCATCTCTAGCTTTGCTTTCCAAGGTCACAATCTTCCTCTGCACCTGTGACGCTCTCCTTTTATTATTCAGGAGCCTGGAGAAACCCTCACAGAGAAACCCTTCAGCTGTGACTCGTCTCACTCCCCTCCGCGGCTTCACGCATGCCTCGGGTGAACGTTCACGCCGTGCTGCGAACCGCATCCTGCACGCCTGGAGCTTGTTTTCTCTCTCTCCTCCTCAGCGGCTAGAGAGAAGGACGAGAGAGGAAGAGCGAGGAAAAAAGGGGCGTGGAGGGAATAAGTTAAAGAAATTTCTGCTTAAAAATAAGCAATTCTATATAGCGAGTCTTAAAGAAATAAAAGTCGTATATGATGGTATCTCGATATATGTCTCCTCCCCCCCCCCCCCGGGGGGGGGGAGAGAAAGAGAGAGGGAGAAGAGAGAAAGAGAGAGAGGGAGAGAGAGAAGAGAAAGAGAGGAGAGGGGAGAGAGAGAGGGAGAAGAGAAAGAGAGAGATAAAGAGAGAGAGTGAGAGAGGGAAAGAGAGGAGAGAATAGAGAGAGGGAGAGGAACAGAGAGAGAAGAGAAAGAGAGAGAGGGAGAGAGAGAGAGAGAAGAAGAGAAGGAGAGAGAAGCGAATAATAGAGAGAGACTAAGCGAGAGGGAGATATCTCTAGCTAGTAAAATAACGAAAGAAATACAAGGCTCTCTCTGATAGCGATCCTTCGGTCGCTCTCGCGAATATCCCTAGGTAGTATATATATCCTCTCCATATATCTCATCGAGAACGAGAGAGAGAAGGAGAAGAGGGAGAGAGAGAGAGAGAAAGAGAGAGAGGGAAGAGAGAGAAGGGAGAAGATCTTCTCTCTCTCCTCTCCCTCTCTCTCTCTCTCTCTTCACTCACTCACTCACTACCCTTCTCTCTCTGTCTCTCGCTCCTCTCTCTCTCTCTCCTCTCCCTCTGTCTCTCTCTCTCTCTCTCTGTCTCTCTCTCCTCTCCCTCTCTC
>UELW01000301.1:0-55521 GCA_900490495.1 Danionella dracula
TTAACAGCCTCTCAGTGTCAGGTCGATGAATTGCATTTTCAGTCACTTCTACTGGAAAAAGATTTACCGTGGAAGTTTGAATGAAGCCCCAGATTCCTTAAGTTACAAAAATTTAACTGTAAACACACACGTTTTTTCAGTTTTATAAATACTTATACATAATAATTTTAAACTCATTCGAACGTCTACAGCCATCCCGACTGACACTTCCCTTCCGGCAGGTGGCGGTAAAGCGCTTACAATTACCATTAACAAAATACATTGAAGAAGATCTGCATTCTGCACCGAGCCACGCATGATTAACTTGCGTAAAAGAAGTAAGTATTTCGTTTTCGCGACGGTTTCTCGGTTTTAGAGGTTAAACATAAGGATTATATTAAAAACAAGGTCCTTTAGAGGGACCTTTGCGTTATTCGAGATTTGAATGTTATTAATCCTGCACGAGATTAATTATTTTTTATGTTTTAGCCCGAATATTATGTGAAATATATATTATTTATGTATATAAATACCTTTAACGTCTTTATTTGTTAGTTAATGTGATCATGTGATTTTTTAGTTACATTAAATCGTTATAGCACACGTTGCTCTGCGATAACTAACACACCTCTTAGAAGGTTAAAAAATATAAAATTATGAAATATAATTAGTACTTTGTCATCGGAGGCAAGTAAGAAAAATAGTTCAGAATCCTCGTCTCAAGACCCTGTAGATCATGCGGAGCTTCAAAAGAGAAAGGAGGAACAAGGAAAAGAAAGAAGAGAGAGGGAGAAGACCAGGAGAGGAGAAGATGATCGCAGAGGAGAGAGCGTGAACCTGCCTAAAAAAAAAGCAGGACAACGAGGGAAGAAAGTCCAGAAGAGAGGAGAAGTAAAAGGAGAGAAGAGATGAATAGGAAGAGGAAGCAGAGAGGAGAAAAAGAGGGAAAAGAAAGAGAGAGGAGAGAGAGTAGAGTGAAAGAGGAAAGAAAGAAGAAGAGGAGAAGAGAAAAAACCAGAGAGAGAGGAGAAAGAAGGCGAAAGACAGGAGAAAGAGAGTAGAGAGAGAGAGAGAAGGGAAAGGAACGGAACGAGAGCGCTCAGAGCGGAGAGAGAGAGGGAAAGAAATGGAAGAGAGGAGAGAAAGGACGGAAAGACTAGGGAAGAGGAAGAGAGAGGGTAAAGAAAGGCAGAGAGTTGGAGTGAAAGAAGAGAGAGAGGAGAGAGGAAAGAACAGGAGAGAGAGGGAGGAGGAAAGAAAGGAGATACGCAGAGTAGAAGAGAGAGGGAACAGCAAGGAAGAGAGTAGAGGAGAAATAAGAAGATGAGGTGAAGGGAAGATAGATGAGCATGGGGGAAAAAGGAGAACTAGAGCGATACGAAGGAAGAGGGACGAGGGAGAAAGAAGGAAAAATGCAAGAGAAGAGAGAAGAGGGAAAGAAACGGAAAAGATGAGAGATGAAAAGAGAGAAGCGAGACGAGGGAAGAAGAGAGAGGAGAGAGGATAGAAAGTGAAAGAGCGAGAGAGGAGAAAGTAAGAGTGGAGATAGAGGGAAAGAGAAGAAGAGAGACGAGAGTAGGGATACAGAAAGGAGAAGAGAGAGAGGAGAGAGAACGTGGAGGGAAAGAAATGCGAGAGAGAGACGATAAGAGAGAGTGAAAGAAGGGAAAGAGAGAGAGGAGAGAAAGAGGGACAAGGAAGAGAGAAAGCGAGAGAAAGGGAGAGTAGAGAGAGAGAGAAGAGAGAGGGAAAGAGAAGAGATGAGAGAGGAGGCGGAAGAGAAAAGGAGAGGAAGAGACAAAGAAGAGAGAGAGAGAGAGGGAAAGAAAGGAAGAGAGAGAGGAGAGAGAGAGAAGGAAGAGAGAAGAGAGAGAGAGAAGAGAGAAGGGAGGGAAAGAAAAGAGAGAGAGAGAGAGGGAGGAAAGAAGGAGAGAGCGAAAGCTTAAAAGAGAAAGAGATGAAGAGAGATGAAAAGAAGAAGAGAGGAAGAGGATAGAAAGGAAGGGAGAGAGTAGAGGGATATAGCTAAAGGAAGAGAGAGAAGAAGAGAGGGAAAGAAAGGAAGCTAGATAGAGCTAGGGGAGAAGAAAGGAATAGAGGAGATATTGCCACGGCAAAATGAATAGAGCGATCTCACGTCTAGTGAAATGCACTCCTCATATCTATCTCGTGTACACACCCTAAAATGCCTATCGATCTCGTCTCTCTAGGAGAGATAAATGCTATTTAAATACATTAATCTCTCTATCTTTTCCCTCCCTTCCCCTCTCCCTCTCCCTCTCTCTCTCTCTCTCTCTCTCTCTCTCTCTCTCTCTCTCTCTGTGTGTTAATGTACCTTCTACTGGTAGAAATGGACTTCATCAGGTCACCAAAGAGAACTCCATCTTCACACTTTTTCTCCTTCCAGGTGTTTGGTGAGCTCCAGATGGCTTTGGTCCCTTATGATGAGAGTGTTCTCCCGGCTCTGTCCAAGCTTCACCAGGCTTCAGCCGAATTCACTCTGGCCAATCACAGGATCAGGCTCAGCCAGGACTGGAGGGGACTCGGAGTCGCTGCTGTGGTGTGGGATGCTGTACGATTACTTAAACTTATATTTATATCTTCTTCTTTTTTACTTAGTCAGTACAGGTATCATTTTAGGATGTTTTTCTCTTAATAAGCACTCATACGGGCTGCTTGTCAGAATTTATTGTTGACGAAAGAAAATAAAAGGATGTAGTAAACAATCCTCGTATCTTTGCAGGCGATCGTGCTGTGCTTGTATCTGGAGGCGGGGAACGTGGAGCTGAAAGGAAAGCGGGTTATCGAGCTCGGGGCAGGCACTGGTTTGGTGGGGATTGTCGCAGCTCTGCTCGGTACGAATCAGTGTTTGTACATTTTAGGTTACTTTTACGGTGGCGCAGTGGGTAGCACGGTCGTCTCACAGCAAGAAGGTTGCTGGTTCGAGCCTCGGCTGGGTCGGTTGGCATTTCTGTGTGGAGTTTGCATGTTCTCCCCGTGATCGCGTGGGTTTTCTCCGGGTGCTCCGGTTTCCCCACAAGTCCAAAGACATGCGGAATAAGTGAATTGAGTAAAAACGATTCTCCATAGTGTTAAAGTGTGAATGAGTGTGTGAATGTTTCCCAGCGATGGGTTGCGGCTGGAAGGGCATCCGCTGCGTAAAACATATGCCAGAGAGTTGGCGGTTCATTCCGCTGTGGCGACCCCGAAAGGGAAGAAAGCCGACATGAAAATGAATGAATGAAAAGGTTACTTTTAGGCACCAGTTGAGTAATTGATTCTGATTGGCTGATGAGGATTCTGTCTTACATCAAGCAATCCTGAAACCACTAAATTATTTTTAAAACAACACAGAGTTCTGCTCATAAAATATCATAATCGTTTATTTAAGTGGTCTTTATTTTGTTTTATTTATTTTGAGGTCAAGTTCCTTTGTTTTCTTTTAGTTTTTTTTTTACATTTCTTTAAAATGATTTAGTTTTATGTAATTTGAGTTATTTCAACATGTTTTTAAAACTAATTAATTTTTTTCTGTTAGTTATTTAAAATAAACTTATTCTAGATATATTGTAGTTTTGATTGTAATTGATTTTGTTTGCTTTGATACGTTTGTTTTATTTAAATTAAGTGGTTTTTGTTTACATTAATTTCATTTAGATTAAAGTGAATCGCATTTGGTTTATTATTGCACATTTTATTTAAATTCTTTATTTATTTTAAATACATGTATTTATGTTTTGTACTGGTATTTTTTTTGCTTAAAGTAATAATTTTTTTTTTTTTACAAAAACATGAGATAGATGGTTTTGTTCAATGTTACTTTTGTAATTTTATTTATTTTACATTTATATTTTTAGTTCAAAGTAGTTTATTTTAACAAAAGTTTAACAAAATTGTTTGAATTCCTGTAATTAAGATTGACTTGGTTTTAATCTTAAATGTTTATTTTAATTCATTCCGTTTCAAATTATTGCTGTTTTTGTTATTGAATCTAAGTTCATCTGCATTTATTCTAGTTTATTTCATTTTTCATTCAATAATGTTTTATTTAAAATTTTTAAATGTAAATATTGTAAACATTTCAAATTAAATTATAAGTTTTCATTTTTGTTCAATTGTTATTGTAAGAATTAAATTTGAATGTAGAATATAGAAATTGTCTAAAGTAAAAGATTAAAATACCTGCATACATACACATTTTATTCATATATTTCTAAACATACAAATATTGTTTACAAAAATATTTTGCTTTGTTTATTTAAAAATAAATTAGATTTCATTTTATGGTATATATTTCATAGTATATATTTGGTATAAAAGTAAATATTATTTAAAATTGATGAATATATTTGTTATTTGTAATTTATCTCAATTTCATTTTCATTTCAATTTCATTGCAGGTGAAATAAAGAATTATTTCAATTCATAGAAATGTATATTATGTACAATAATTTTGTTCTAATTTAGTTCAAACAGAGTATGCAGATTTACAGACTTATTTTCAACACATTGGGATAAATAAACCCCAGGTTTAGTAAATAAACCCCAGGAGGCGCTAGGCTGTAAATAGAAGATAGAAAAATACGTTTTCAAGGGGAGAGCTGCAGCACAGACTCGTATTTGACATCTTTTGCTGTTCACATTGTTAAATGCCTTTCTTAAACTGTTCTAGACATACAGAATTAGCTTCGTTGTGATCCAGCGTTCTGATTAGCGTTGTCACATGTTTATATAGTAGTGATGACTGGTTCATGAGCGATTGGTTCTTTTTGAACGACTCTTTAAAGTGACTTCTTAGGAACGAATCGTGTCGGAGAGGGATTCCTTCAGTGGCGCATGCGCAACATTCTTTACATTTACATTTATGCATTTGGCAGACGCTTTTGTCCAAAGCGACTTACATTAGGGGAGAGACAATATGCAATCTGTTACACCATCAAAGTCTATCTCAGCTTCTCATAATAGAAATTGTATCAACTGATCAATAAACCAAAGCAGCGAGGAAGTAGAGGAAGAAGATAAAGACTGAGGAGGGAAAAAAGAAAGTAGTTTTAAATTTTTTTTTATTATAGTAGTTATTCCCTGAAGAGAAGAGTTTTCAGTTGCTTTTTGAAAGCTGTTTCTGCTATCCTGATTGGTTCAGGGAGTTTGTTCCAGCAGCTATAGACAGTGAGAGAGAAGGTTTCTTCTGGTTTTCCGAGCGTAACTCGCTCATCATTAATGACAAGAGAACGAAAGGAGCCGGAGGAATCGGGGACATTATTATTAGTAAATATTATATATAATATATATATTAGGAAGCGTCACGTGACAGAAAAGACTCAGGTAGGCTTAATTAAAGTATGTTTTTTGTCTTCTAGCATTATAGTTTTGTCTTATTTGTAGTGTGATTCGGGTTTGTGTAGATACTAAATGTGTTTGGGAAGAAACACTCAACAATTTATTGGTATTTTACTAAAATGAATGAAATGACTCGAAAAAAGATTCGTTCATTTTGCTGAATGGGACTCAAAGATCCGAGTCGGTGAAATGATCCGAACTTCCCATCACTATTATATCGATCTTATGTGTGTTCCACAGGAGCCGACGTTACGATCACAGACCGAGCGCCTGCGCTGGAATTCCTCTCCGCTAACGTCCGTCAGAACCTTCCTCCGGGCCAGCAGGGGGCGGCGAGCGTCTCGGAACTGACCTGGGGTGAAAACCTGGATGTGTATCCCCCGGGAGGCTTCGATTTGATCCTGGGAACTGATATAGTTTACCTGGAGGAGACGTTTCCGGCGCTCCTGCGGACGCTGGAGCACCTGAGCGCGGAGAAGACGCAGACGTTACTGGCGTGCCGCATCCGCTACGAGCGCGACGAGCGCTTCCTGGCGGAGCTGCGGCGGGGCTTCAGTGTGAGCCAGGTTTTTTATGACTCTCAGAGGGACATTCACATCTACAGAGCTGTCAAGAGCGTCGCTAACCCTGACCTGTGAGAGACCTGTGAGGGATCGCAATCTGTTTGAGCTGCGGGTGGCGCTGTTCCACTGCTACTGCATCTTAAGCTTCAACAGAAATTCACAAAAAAAACTTGAAGGTTTTTAGTTTGTGAGTATATAAAAGTCAGAGAGGAGAAGGGATGACTTTTATGTAATTATGATCTGCTAAACGATTATATTCCAAACCGCTGTAAACAGCAAATACAACTGATTTAGTGAAATAAACAGATTACAACTTACAGGGTGTCGAAGTGGAAGAAGTTAGGAAATTTCTTTCTGCATGTGGTGTTAATAGCAGAATAAAAGTCTCCACACACATCGACTTAAGGATGAGCGATAATTCTATATAGATTATTATCATAGATTTACATTTTCTCGATGAGACGATGTTGATCAAACGTTCCATAACTTCCAGAACAGCACGCTGCTAAAAGAACATCCGTGCAGGATCGTTTTCTCTGTGTTCATAGGAGCACCAGTCAGGTGAGATAAAACATTGGCACTGTTCCTTTTATTCTGTTTTCCCATAAAAACAAGCTATATTTTGTCGTTTCGAGCTTCAGTGGAGGGTTCCTTCTACGTGACATAAGCTTTGCGCTTTATGAAGGCGGCAACTGATGCTTCTGATTGGTTTAGCTCGCTGGCCAATATCCTTTTTATCCAATGGAGACACACGTTCATGTCACGTGTCAGCTCCAGGGGGCGCTGTTGGATTTTTACAACCACTCAAACCCTGCCACTATATCTACTGGTTTGGAGCTAGTTTTAATAGTCTCCTAAAAGAGATTTATTTGAAGTCTAAACATTGTTTTGTGTAAGTTTATTACAGCAGCAGCATCTTCTATCGAGTTCAGATAGAGTTTGTGCTCATGAAAATGCAGAAAACAGGAGGTAGGGAGCAAAGTTTAGCTGGAAGTGAGAAGATAATTACTTTTAATATATAAACACGTTGTTCAAAACGTTTAAATGAATGAGTTTCAATGAACGATGAGTCATTTACTCTACTAAATAGTGTAAAATAATAGCTAATTACTCCATGTCTGATGCGTGCTGTTTACAGGTTATGAATACCTTTTTATAACAATTTATCAGATTCATTTATTATCAATTTATCTTATTTATTTGTCTCCAAATAAAATATATTTTTAATGTAATGATTTTGATTATACAACAGAATGTTTGTCTTTTTTGTTATAAAAATTTGTTTAAAATGGTCAGGTATGTATAACTATCATTCCAGAGCAAAAACTTGCTTTTAATTATACCAGAAATAAAACTTTGACAACATAATGATAATTATCGATATTGACTGATATGAAAACAGAATGTTGTAATGTATTTTTGTAAGCATTGTAATTAATTGGAAGGAATTGCTGTGGCATCACTTTTCTGATTATGTTTGATGGAGTAAACGTTTTCTATATTTTATGTAGGATTTGGTTTAACCCACATTTCCTTCTAAATCACAAAAATGAGGGTCCATCATTGTACCTGAGCTGACTTCAGTCTAACTTCTAAAGGTTGTGGCTTTTAGTTTTGTTAGCTTGTATAATGCATTAACACTAACTCTCATTAATTTATGTGAATTTTGTTACAAAAATCCTCTGGATTTTCTCACAAATGCGGTTTGATCCAAAACAGTAGAGGGCGCTAATGTGTCTACATCTTTTAGAGAAAGCCTAAAAGCATGTGCTGCTCATTCTAGCACTCTAGCTCCCCCTGCTGCCCAGATAACAGTTTGCAAGTCAAGTGAGAGTCAAAACAGATTGGACCCAAACTTGGTTTGTTTGAGAATTTGACACAAATTTAACTCCATAATGTTCCCCTCCTCGTTTCCCACGTGCCTCGTACCTTAAGTTTCCATGTTTATGCTTCAAATAAATGTTTGCCTCTAAAAGAGTGTACCCAGAAACACTCTCATCCTCTTCTGTTCTGATGACAAATGTCTGAAGATGTCTTATGCCAAACATTTGATGTTTTTGATGCATTAAAGCCCAGATGCTTATCGTCAACTCAGCCTTATCTTGCTCAAACACGTTTCCAGTTCTGGAACAGATAACACACTTCCTGTGAGAGCGAAAGCAATAATCAAAAATTCTCTCCAATTCACTAATGAGGAGCATCTCACCGAATGATGCTGCTTTCAGTCATCACTCAAGTCAACGTATCAGTAGCTGCTTGAAAGTCATCAAAGCTTGTTCTTGGCTGAGCTGTCGGTGTGTGTTTTAATGCACTCTGGCTCATGCTGCATTAACCTGGATTGTTCGACTGGCTGTGTATATTTGTTTGCGGAGGATGTAGGCCTTGTGGCAGATGAGCCAGATAGAGCGCGGTCAATAAAGAAGACATGAGGTTGTTTGTTGAGCTTTTAACAGGCTTTTAAACCCTTGTCGTCTGGTGTTAAGTGGTTCTGAAGATCCACCGGTTTGGAAAATAACAGGCTTTGAAGTTTCCGTCAGCCGCAGTTTTATGTCGTTTGTACAATTTCACCATTTGCCTTTTTCCTTAAATGCTGACACAGGTTGAGTGCTGTAAGATGGATAGAAAAAACCCTTATTTGAAGGTGCCCGGTTGTTTTCTGACTTCATCATGACTTTGGCTCTCCTCTTTTATTGCTGGAAATGTTCTCTATTGTCAGTGACGTCATCATAATCGGACCGTAATTGCATAATTTGCTTCCCAAGCACTTGGCCTCTGAAAATATCTCCCAAAGCGTCTGTCTGGCACCTTTTATAGCTCTTGATCGAGGAAAAGAGTTGAATTTTAAGGTTATATTGTGTCATTTTGAGTTTGTAATTAGTTTTATGCATATTTTGTGTTATTTTTTTACAAATTTGACTTGTTTTTCCAAATCAGTACAACAAGAAAATTAGAGTGTTTTTGTCTAAATAACTAACTAGATTTGAGAGTGGTAAAACGCAGCATTATATTGTTGGATTTTCTGATTGTCATTAGTTTGATCCATATTTTATATTTATTTAACTTTATTAAGCTGGGTGAAAATGACTACAATTAGTAGAAAATAAAAAAATGTCTGAAAAGGGCCCAGATCTGGAAGTTGAGTGGCAAAATTATTCATTTATACCGTAAAAGACCATTTTGTTGTTTGTTTTACTTGATATTTAAATCAAAAGTGTGTAAAAACATTTAATCCATCCATCCATCCATCTTCATGTCGGCTTTATTCCCTTTCGGGGTCGCCACAGCAGAATGAACCGCCAACTCTCTGGCATATGTTTTACGCAGCGGATGCCCTTCCCTGCCGCAACCCATTGCTGGGAAACATTCACACACGCATTCACACTTTAACACTATGGGCAATCGTTCTTATTCAATTCACTTATACTGCATGTCTTTGGACTTGTGGGGAAACCGGAGGACCCGGAGAAAACCCACGCGATCACGGGGAGAAACATTTAATCGTTATTTATTTTGTATTTATATTGAGAATACATTTAGTTTTTTTTTAAGAGAACTTTTTTAAATACATAAACATTTTATTTGAATGGTTTATTATTGTGATAAATAAGTTTTGGTATTGAACATTGCTTGAAAAAAAGCCAAATGTGGCTCCAAATGTGGTCCCCACGTTTCCAACTTGTTTTGTTGGAAAAAACAAGTTGTTTTGTTTTGAATAATACAAGCTATCAAATTGTGCATGTACATTTAGTATATTATGTTGTTTTCCATTTGGATGAAATGGTGTGAATGTACTCGGATTATGTCTCCTTCACATGGAATAAAAAAAAGCTCCCAATGAAATCAATCCCACGCTTCATTTCCTTGATAATAACTGGAGGAAGCACGCCCATGTGCTCACACATTATTTATTATTTGCCTTATCAACGGCGGTCATAAATTTTATGACCAGAGGCAAATCCCTGATTGAAAACGGTTTGAGGGAATGTCGGTTGACTGAAAGATAAAAACACATGTTTCGAGGCACAAATGAATTTAGTTGTCAAAAACTTCTTTCTTTGAAGATGTCAAGCAGGAATTTTGGCTGGCGTGATGTCAGCATGTGGATCTGAACCCCATTGAGCTGTTATTTGGATGACTTGAGCATGCGATGATAAATCTCCAATCTCTGACATTTGATCAGATTCTCTTGATAAAGAAACAGCTTGATGTCTGAATATTTTTGATGGGGGGAAAAAAATCTTAATCTTATCAAATTTTCAAGTCTCAAACTAAATTTGTGTTTTTTTTAAAGGATAACATGTGTAAGCAAAACAATTCCACGCTATTTATTTAATACACAGTTTGTAAAAATCTGATTTTTAACACTGTAACCAATTTAGGCTTGCTTATTTTTATTCATAGAAGGGGATAAGATTGCTGCAAATATTACATATTGTTTTTGACAGATTAGCTTTAGCATCTGCACCCATGGCTAATTTCACACTAGGTATGAAACTTATTTATTGTTGTTGTTGTTGTTGTAACTTATTTTAACTTTAACAGTTATTTTCATACAAGTAAATAAATATGCGTAAAATTTTGATAGCATTTAATACAAACACATGCAACATCTAGCAAAACAAAGCTATATACTTCGCATTCGGTAAAAACTATCCCACACGACTAAAAGGGAAGATGAGAGCATTTTTTACTATTTTCAGTTACTAAAATAAATGACAAATCATTTAGTTGAGGACATGAACAGTGGCTTTTTACAGTTTTTTTTTTTTTTACAAAACCCAATGCTAACACAAGAAGCTTATCAACAACACAAAATATTAGCCATTACTAAAACACCAAAAAACACAACTTTTAATCATGTTGATTGGAATCATTTTGAGTATTATTTTCCACAATGAACATGATTAAACATACTATTGTATTCTCTATACTATTTTTTTTATTATCTAATTGTTTAGCTAGCTGTAGTAGCATTCAATTGCTAAGACCTAAATATAGAGTGAATGGCTAAGACTGAAAGAAGTCGGCGATATCGATACAAGCTAAAACATTATAGTGAATAATTTGTGTTTAATTTTTAACAACGTTTTTGACGACAGGCGTGTTTTATTACTGAAAGAATCGTTTGAACTGAGTCGTTTACCCGAAACGATTCACGACTCTCCCTCATTATCCTTGGGTCAGCATCACGTGGATGTTATCTCGCAGATAAAAAAAATACTTGATGATAAAAGTATAAATCTGATAAAAAGTAATATATTTAGCACGTGTGACTCAAGTTATTAGGAAAAATTAGACAAACAATTTTAGAAACTGTTTATTTTTGGTCATATATGTTCAATGATTGCCTCCTTGAGTAGCGTTCACGTAACAAAGCCGTTGTTTTAGTCAGGTTTTACAACAGGAATGCGAACTTTAATCTGTCACCACTTAACAAGCGACGTTGAGATAATATTTAACACCTCTATCTGCTCTGCTTGGCTATCCGGAGCGTCCTCGCGCACTCAATCCCAGTTTGTGCTGGATTATAACGGAACCCCGAAGCAAAACTATCACATTTCATCCATAAAATGGTCAGTATTTGCTAAATATTGTACATGTTAAGAGTACAGCTCATCAACGTGTGTTTACTAGCTGTGCGTAAAGGCGCATTTGGATAACGACGCGTGGTTGTTTTGCACATTGATTTACGCTTTAAATTGACATTTTCTTTATAGTTTAACTGGACTTTTTTCTTGTTTTCGTTTAGGGATTTGGAAAATGGCTCTTAGGAGCTCTTGGGATTGTGGTAATAGTAGTTTTAATAGCTGTCCCAACAGCAATTTTGCTCAAAGGTAAGTGACCTGGGTGGTTTTACACATGGGGGTTTTACACATGAGAAATGTACTTTCAATTAGTCACGATTTCCTAGATTATCATTTGGTGATGTTTGTTTAATAGTAAAGAGCAGGATGTCTCAGCTCATTGGATGCAGAAGTGCTGACATCAGTGTTTTTAGAGAGGAACATTTGAGAGCTGGTGATCTTATCAGGACCATTATCTCCAGCTCCATCTGAACTTTGAGTATTTGTTCAACATCAGTTTCTCATCAACCTACAGCACGTTATGTAATATACATTGGTCATAGATAGTAGTCAAAATGTATGTTTTCCCATTAAAGTTGTTGATATATGAATAAAAAGAAATTACACTATTACATAATAATTTGAAATTAATTTGTCAACAAAGTGTTGATATTTTCCACTATGTTTGTGTTTTAACTCATGCACCAGTTTGAAACTTCCAATGTATGACTATGTATTATCAGAATTAAAGGACTTAAACCTTAATGAAGGATGTGACAGCGAATGAACCTGTTTTAAGAGAAAAGAGTCCCTGCGTTTCAGCAACCTTTTCTAACTTTTAAAATGAAAACTTGGAGACCAATGTTTATAAAAAAATACTGAAAATGTACTTTTTAAATTTGTGTTTTATTTCATAAAAGTAGATGCAAAAATGAAAATTATATATATAATCTTCATTAAATTCCAAGTTGAATGATTCCAGAAGCTAATATGGTTTTATGTGGTCAATATTGTCATGAAAATTGTGTTCCAGTAAATACATATTTGTATTTGGAACTTTTTGTGATTATTCCACTAATATCTTTTCCACTCCCAGTATGAGACAGTTTTGTCTTTTCCTTGCTGTTATTTTATGTTTACTTGATTTGCTTGATAATATCAGACCAACTGCTTGTTTGTTTTGGCTCGACTTAACGTCTTTGTTTCCATCAGAAGACAAAACTGAAAATCTGAGGACTTTTACGTTAGAAGATTACTTCAACGGTACAGCAAGCTCAAAGTCATACAACATGCGCTGGGTCTCAGGTACGAGCCGCTTCTAATATAAAACAAAATATATTGAACACAACTTTTCTGCTTTTTACAACACCTTCTTACGTTGTCTCATTATAGAGAATGTAATGTAAATGTGATAATCAAATTCTGAAAGACAAATGTAAATTTAAGTTAAAAAAGTACTACAAGTTATTTTAATAATAATATTCCATTTCACATAATGACAATAAAAAAATATAAATGCAATTGATTTCCAGTGTTTCAAAGTAAACTAAAAATGTACTGACTGATTGAATTTTATTATAAAAAGATCAACGCAGACAAATTTGGGAAAGATGCAAAGAAAACAATTGCATGGACCTCAATTTAAACAGCATCGGGACCTTGAAAAGTATCATTAACGGCCCCTGAAGAGCAAACAACTGCCAAAAAATAGCCTTTTTTGGAAAATGTTCCAAATAGAAAAATGTCGCTCTGTTTATTTTACGAAGAGAAACACCACAAAGCTCAAAAAGGTGAGGTGACAAACATTTCTGGACAAAAGCAATAAGTGAAAACCTAAATACAGAGGGGTTTAATCAACAACACAGGTGAACTCAATCGCGACGTATAATGTTTTAACAAGGAATGCAGGACGTGATTAGTCTCAATATAGCAATAGACACTAATGAGATACATACAGGAAGACCAAATATGGGTTGAGGAGTCACAGAAGACAATGTAAGGGAAACCTCAAAGGACTGTTTATTATTAGTTTATTGTTGGCTCAAATGTATGTGGGATTCACTGTTAGAACACAGAAACCAGATCGGGAACTGATTTTTTGGATTTATTGAACAGAAGTAGGCATGGGCCTGCAGTTGAAGTACTCTATGGATTTATATGAATATGTGTGGTTCTACAGGAAATACAAATAACAATAATTAACTTAAAATTATACAATAATCACATCAATCAAAGCACTAAATTAAGTCAATATTCCCAAATGTTTTCAAATTTTGGTGCACTACCTATTGTTTCCATTTGGAGCTCTTAGTCACACTTACAAAGCAACTTGAGCAAAACCGCATCACATAATTGTTTTAAATGAACAAAATCAAAAAATTTACACACATTCTAGCCTTTTTAACACAACTGAAAGCTAGAGGCAGACACAACTTTACCTGTAACAGTATATTAACACATTTATTACCGCATTTCTCTTGTGACTAATTGGGGTTATGCAAGATAATGTAACACATTACTCTTATATGTAACATATTACTCTTCTTCATAATGCTCCCTTTTTAACAAACGTTAAAACTAAACCATGAACGTACACTGAGCTCAACATAAGGCAGGAAGACCATAAACTGTTACACATTAAACAACAAAACGAAGCTATAACTGGCTAAACCTGACAAGCATAGATCACCTCAAAACCTCAGCAACGTTTGGACGTGTGGGGGAGTGGAGCTGTGTTTTATTGAGCATTCTCAAGGACACATAGTACACATTCTGAGTAATTTTATACAAATTTTATGCACAATAGCAAATATTTGTAAAAAAAATTGCCAAATTCAGCAAGTAGCATTTTTGTAGTAAATCAGTTTTTGATTTTACAGTGTATATGATTTAAAATTGTATTGGGCTCTATTTTTATGTTTGCTAAAACGGCAAGGCTAAGGAATGTAAACTAGATAATTGTGGTAGACTAGGAAGACCTACTTCTGTCACTCTCAAGAGGAAGAGATTCTCTATCTCTGGCAAAATGTATTTTATTTACTATATTACTTTCTTTTATTTTTCAAAATTTAACTCTATACAAAGTATATATTCCTACTTCATAGATTTGCTTTGCAGCTATTTTTATGCTGCTTTCTGTTTTTCTGCACCCTCTTTCCTCCAGATGATGAGTATCTTCACAAAACAGGGAATGGGTCTGTGTTTCTCTTCAACGCCACCACAGGAAATGGAATCGAGTTTCTCAACCAGCAGATTTTTGTAAGGAATTGTGCACTTTTGGCCTATTTAATTACTGCTCTTCTATTTTAACTATTTACTATAAGAGGTGATGGGTTGTAAAAACCAAAGGGAGCAAACTCCACACTCAATAAATCTCCTTCTAAACATGACCCAGGGGATAATCAGGAGATTCTCAGTCTTTGGCAAACAGCAGTGTTTAAGTTTGGATTTAGCAATGGGTGCAAACCAGTACCATCAACATTAATTATATTAATTACATTATAATCAAGACTAAAACATTATAATTCCTCAACATTATAATTTTTGAAAAGCGATTAGTCTCTGGTTTGAGGGTTTCATTATTTGTTTAGATGGTTAGATAAAAAAAATGCAAGATGGAAACTATTTACATCAGTACTCCAATTTTAAAATCCTCTCAGCTCAGTACAGGATGCTAATGTAGAGAGTGTTTAACTGGAAAAGCCCTCTTAAAAATGTGTTTTAGCTGCGTTTTGGTCCAGTTGTTGCTGAGACAGAACTCACCAATCTGACATAAACCTTCCCCAGGTCTATAAAAAAAAAAGGTTCAACTTTAGTCAGACGTCAGAACTAGAAGGATGATAACACCATTTTTTTCAGACTTCTGGTCAGATACGCCCAACTCATCTACTATCATATTATTCCATGGGATCTCTCTCTATGAATATTCAAAACTGCTGACCAATCAGAACAGGAAATGATTCTTGCAGAGGATTCGCTCAGTTTCTTTTATTTCAGTTTCAATTTATATTCATGGATCATGTGTAGAATAACTACATATATATATATATATATATATATATATATATATATATATATATATATATATATATATATATATATATATATATATATTACACAATAACACACATCTTAAATGATCAATTAAATTCATTGGGTTTATTGATATCGTTTTTTTTAATACTCAGTTAAGTTGTCTTTTTTCTCTTCACTCAGGCCCGCGTAGCAGCTTTTGATTACCTAGTGTCAGCTGATCGAAAATATGTCTGTTTCCTGAGTAACCACACAAAGGTAATCAATAAAGCACTTTGAGAGTTCATCAATGGCTTATCATCTTATATCGTACTTACTGATCAATGCTTGCTTCACCAGCTGTGGAGACACTCCTACACAGCATCGTATTCCGTTTACGATATGGAAAAACGGTTAGTTTTGCAATTTTACCTCAGAAAATGTCTGTTGAACAAGCCAGCTGTTCATGCTAGCTGCTAACATGTCCAGTATATACTTAAACCATATTTAACCTTCATTTTATTTATCATAAGAGTGCAATGAAGTCAGTAACAGAAGGATTTAGTCTGGTGGTTTTAGTCCAGGAAGCAAGATTTGATCACTCCTGTTAGCTTGTCAAACTAGCTTTTGAGTTAGCACCATTGGCTGTACATTACATGGACGAAGCAAGTGCAACGTTCAGTATGATCGGTGAAACAATCTAAAAATGGGTGTAGCCAACCATTGCCTTCGTGGAAGTGCACCACTTCCAAGTAACCGTATATGGGTTCAGAAAGGCAGGACATAGGCGTAGAACAGATATTTGGTTGGCTGAACGTTTACATGTTATATATTCAAAACAAATACATTTACAAACAATTCACCCCCTCAGAGTGTTCATGAAGGTCAAAACAAAATAGGTCAAAGGTCAAAAATAAAAAAACAAACAAAAAACAGTTGGATGGCTGCCCCTTGCCCCTTGGTTAGCACACTCCTTGCATTTATGCTAATACTGCAGAGTCACATGATTAGGTCTTGTACTTAATAAAGAAAGTAGCTCTCCATGTCTTGGGTTTGTTTAGTTTTTTGTCATCTTTGGAACTAGCTATCTGCTTATGCTAACTGCTAATAGTAGAGGAGCTTACTTAGAACTGTCCTTTATCATCTGTGGAACTAGCTATCTGCTTATGCTAACTGCTAATAGTAGAGGAGCTTACTTAGAACTGTCCTTTATCATCAGTGGAACTAGCTATCTGCTTATGCTAACTGCTAATAGTAGAGGAGCTTACTTAGAACTGTCCTTTATCATCAGTGGAACTAGCTAGTTGCTTATGCTAACTGCTAATAATAGAGGAAATTACTTAGAACTGTCCTTTATCATCAGTGGAACTAGCTAGTTGCTTATGGTAACTGCTAATAATAGAGGAGCTTACTTAGAACTGTCCTTTATCATCTTTGGAACTAGCTAGTTGCTTATGCTAACTGCTAATAGTAGAGGAGCTTACTTAGAACTGACCTTTATCATCTGTGGAACTAGCTAGTTGCTTATGCTAACTGCTAATAGTAGAGGAGCTTACTTAGAACTGTCCTTTATCATCTGTGGAACTAGCTAGTTGCTTATGCTAACTGCTAATAGTAGAGGAGCTTACTTAGAACTATCCTTTATCGTCTGTGGAACTAGCTATCTGCTTATGCTAACTGTTAACACTAGAGCAGTGCTTCTCAAATAGTGAGGCTCCGTCAAGGGGGGCATGTTTGACCTCGGGGAACATGCTTTTTTATTTTTCAATTTGGATTTTTTTTTTTTTTTTTACTGTTGGTGGGGTGGGTGGATGGGGGTGTGACCAGTAGCTGTAGTAGTAAATTATCAGCACTTTATTTCCCAATGAAAGTTTGTACATTCAGACTGCAACCCAAAGTGACATAAATGAAGTTTTTTTTTGCCCATATGTGACATGTTATTCGTAATTGAAATGAACATACCAAACAAAAACAAAAAAACTAAATTGAGCATTAAGACATGTGGACTGAAAGCAGCTTTAGTGACGGTTCAAGATATAGAACTTAGCTAACTGCCGGCTAACCAAACTAGTTTTTGAGATGCACGCTGTGTCATGTGATTAGGAGATTTATGGATTTATACTTTTTAAAGGATTTGTCCACAACTGTCAAGGGAGCACGCTTACTGTTTTTGTTAACAACGAACATGACAGCGACTTGCTTAAAGTAATAATAGTCACTTTCGTCTGCATTTTATTTGTCTATAAAAGTTTAAACAGTAATAATTCATTAAAATAATTAAACTCCTAGCTAGACAAGTTAACTTTTATGACATATAATACAATAATTTAATTTGAATGTTAATCAATTAGGTGTGCTAAACGATTGTTCCTTTATTAGTCATATTTTCTCCTTTTTAGGGATTTCATAAACACAGATATCCCACAGGAAGTGCAGTACTTAGCATGGTCGCCTAGCGGACACAAACTGGTGAGTTTCATTCTGATCAGTCCTTTTCAAATATTGACAACTTTAGGAATGTTAGGTCAATGCGTGATGATAGTTTTTGATGGTAATAACACTGCAAAGTTACCCTTTATGATGAGAGTGGAGATTATATTTATGTAGCTGTCAGTTTTTTTACAGTAGTATTTTCTCATGTACAGAATTTTGTAAATATTGTCAAAAACTCTTTGTGAATATTGTAAAATCAACATTTTAGATTTTTTGGTTCTTATAGGTCAGTCAAGGGTTATAAATACCTATATGACTTATATATATATATATCCACATAAAATGACAATAATATATTTCTTGAAATCCTTTCTTGAAAGGCCTTTGTGTGGAAGAACAATGTTTATGTGAAGGAAACTCCCAGCTCTGCGTTCATGCAGGTCACAACAAATGGAGCCCACAACTTGATCCTCAATGGCGTCCCTGATTGGGTGTACGAGGGTAAAGAATATTTAAACCAATAATATTGTTCCTTTCAAATGAAAATAAAACTCAGCTCATTTGCATATAAGAAACATAAAGGTGTGATATGTCAGTTATGGGATACCAAAACAAACGGGTGACTGCACCAATAACACCTGGTTTCAAGGTTTTAAATGAACTCGCGCAGACTAGCCACTAGAGGCGCAGTTCCATTCACAACTAGTCCAAAATTTAATCAACTTCTTAAACTTGCATTTTCAGTAGGTGGAGCACGTACCATGAATCGTTTGAATAACCCGAAACTGGTGATTTCAGCACAATTTCATGTTTTTAAAACCAGTTATCTTGGGTTTTTTCTATTAATGCACAGATTTACATACATTTCATTAAATATTCTAGTGCTTAGCCTATTTATATGTAAACTTTTAGTGTTTTATCGCATACCAGCTTTTGTTTTATTGGTGTTTCAATATATTGCATGTATTCAGGTTTTTTTATTTTATATCTTGTGTAAGTATTTGCTGGTTTATTTTGTATGTTTATTTAGCTAATTAGTTTTTTTTTGCTTTAGTGTTTATTTTATGTAGCTTCATTTCAATTTACTTGGTGTCATTTTTTTTAAGGATCTATTTTTTTAAATGCAGAAAATCATTTACCCTGTCAATTTTATTAGTTTTAATAAAAAAAGTGAATTTATCATATCTTATGTTGAGTTTATAGTTTCAGATTTGTATTTTCAGCTTCATGCTGTTCTTAGGCCTTTTTCTGAGTTAGTGTTTATAGTAGTATCTGAGTTAGGATTTATCTGAATCAATAAATGATTATTCTTTCTGCAGAGGAGATGTTCTCCTCTAATTCTGCTCTGTGGTGGTCCCCAAACGGAAGGTTTGTGGCTTACGCGGAATTCAACGACTCGGACGTCTACAACATTGAGTACACGTGGTACGGAGATGGCCAGTACCCCGACACCGTCTTTGTTCCCTACCCCAAGGTAACATTTGTTTCATCAAAACCTCTTTAAAACAAAAGGCTTCCATTGATAAAGATCCTGAGTCCATTTCTCCTCAAGGCTGGGACCCCGAACCCAACCGTCAAACTCTTCATTTTTGACACAAACACCAACGTGACCGGCGAAGTCCGGGTCCCTAGCAATCTTGGTGTAGGGTGAGATCACGATGAGACGTTAAAGCAGCTTTTATGGAGGTTTTGAGTGTAATGGAGCTGTTCGATCACAGGGAGCACTACCTGAGCACGGTCACGTGGGCGTCGGAGGAGCGGGTTGCCGTCCAGTGGCAGAACCGAACGCAGAATTACGTCGCTCTGAAGACGTATGATTTTAACGGCGGCAACTGGAGTGAAAGCTCACCCGTATGTTAACGTTTTTAAAAGACATGAAAATATTAGATCTGCAAAAGTGTTCAATTTTTTTATTTCTTCCTGACAGAGTCAGATCCTCACAAGCAGCACAGGTTGGGTCGGCCGGGTATGAATGGTTCATGCTAATTTTTGGTATATTTGATGCAATGTTTTTGTAATGCTAACATGTTTCTTGTTTCGTTTTGTAGTTTTCTCCAGACAGACCTGTTTTTCGACCTGATGGGAGCAGTTGTTACTATGTTTTAAGTGATGGAGAGGGTTTTAAGCACCTTGTTTACTTTAACGGAGTGAGTTTTTGTCAAGTAGTTCATGCTTTTCTGTAGCACCGTGATGATCTAAAGCCTAATCTATAATTGTGTATCAAGCCTACAATCTTTTGCCTTCCCTCTGCACAGCCTGCCGCTTGCCTCGGAAGTCTTCTAACTTCAAAAATAGGCGAAAATGTTTAAGATTCTTTTTTTAAAACAAGTATATTTCTAATATCCACCACAGCCAGAAGTTGAATTAAATTGATTGAATTTACAAACTCGCTACAAAAAAAAAATGCAGAAGCTGCAACTAATTTAAAAATGTGGCATTAGATAATAAAAGTGCTTCCGATGTTGAATCAGAAATAAATAATAGATTTCTTTTAAATCTTTCCTCTAAATATAAAACTTGTTCTTTATCTTTTGTCATCTAGATGCAGAGGGAGTTTCTAACCAGTGGGAAGTGGGAAGTTATTAGCATCGTTACCGTCACCAGTAACGCTGTGTAAGTAAATAAACCAGACCACTCTTTATTTTCATACAAACGTATTATCTCCAATTCTTGTTTTCGGCAGATTCTTTGTGAGTAATGAACATAACAACAGTCCTGGTCAGCGCAACGTTTACAAGTTAGTTCCACTAAAACCACTCCTCAAGATATATACACTCACTGGCCACTTTATTAGGTACACCTTGCTAGTACTGGGTTGGACCCACATTGTCCTTTATAACGGCATTATAACCCTTCATGGAATAGATTCAATGTGGTCCTGGAAACATTCCTCAGAGAGTGAGCTCTTTATTGAGATGATAGCATCGCGCAGTTGCTGCAGATTTGTCGGCTGAACATCCATAATGCGGATCTCTCGTTCCACCACATTCCAAAGCTGCTCTACTGGATTGAGATCTGGAGACTGTGGAGGCTATTTGAGTACAGGGACAGGGAAATCATCGTCATGTTCAAGAAACCAGTCTGACATGATTCATTATCCTGGACCCAACTGGATACATCGCCCAAGCTGAATCCATGCTTTCCTGTGGTAGACACCAAATTCTGGCCCTACCATCTGAATGATGCAGGAAAAATTGAGATTCATCAGACCTGGCAACATTTTTCCAATCTTCAATTCTCCTTTTTTTGTGAGTTCGTGAGAATTGAAGCCTCAGATTCCTCTTCTTAGCTGACAGGAGCGCCACCCGGTGTGTTCTTCTGCTGCTGTAGCTCATCCTCCTGAAGGTTGGACGTGTGCATAGATGTTCTTCTGGATACCACAGTTGTAACGAATACTCATTTCAGTTAACGTTGCCTTTCTATCAGCTTAGCTGGTCTGGCTATTCTACTCTGACCTCTGGCATCAACAAGGCATTTGTGCACACAGAACTACCACTCACTTGAGATCTTTTCCTTGTCAGACCATTCTCTGTAAACCCTAGAGATGGTTGCTTCTGAAAATCTCAGATATATTCAGAACAGCCAATCTGGCACCAACAACCATGCCAAAGTCAGCTAAATCACCTTTCTTTCTCATTCTGAGCACGTCTACATTCCTAAATGCATTGAGTTGCTGCTATTTGATTGGCTGATGTTAAATACAGTAGTTAGACAGGTGTACCTAATAAAGTGGCCGGTGAGTGTAAATTTCACCCTTTGATTGAGTCAATTTTAAAAGTGACATGTTTGTTTTTTTTCTTCAGAATTAGCATTACCGGTGCCTCTCACTCAAAGAGAGAGTGTCTGACCTGCACCCTTGATGCTGAGCGCTGCAAGTACAACTCCGCTCTCTTCAGTACCGAAGGAACCTACTACCACATGAGCTGCTCCGGTGTGTGATTCTGTATTTCCTGGGTAAAATAAACACAAGTTCACAAGTGATGGCGATTGCTGTGTTTCGTAGGGCCTGGCATTCCTCTGTACACCTTGAGAAACAGCCGGGATGGAACAGGTATGCATGCGATAAACATTAAACGGTGCACTGTGAAACAAATCAGGAGAAAACTAGATTCGGTTATATTTACAGAGGCCTATTTAAACACTTATCAAAGTTTTTTATATTCCTTTTCTTTTTTCACCCATTATTTAAAACTTAGCAGAATCTTTAATTATGCCTTCACGAGATCTGTTTCTAAAGCCAAGACCTTCAGTGAACATTCCTCGTGTACAGAATCGTTCCTTATTCAGTTTAAATAAGCCATTTTCACAGAAAATAATAATTTGCTACTTTTTTTAATATTGTTTGAATAACAGGTTCATGTGTTAACAGCAAGACCATAACAACGCATTAGAACCCATTATATAAAATAAATTAAGGGTTTATTATCAAGCTTTTCCAGTTTCTCGTCGCCTCCTGCACATCTTTGAAGCTGAGCACCTCTAGTATGTTGTTATTGGCTTTACTTTGCGAAACTACCTTCAGAGCATTCTCTTTTTAGAAGTCAGAGCTCTTGAAGACAACAACAATTTGGAAAGCAAACTTCAGAATATTTCAATGCCTTCCACCACACACGGGAAGCTGAAAATCGGCGAGTTTGGTGAGTGTGAACCCAGAAGAACTGAATCTACACAGCACACGTGTTCCATGTTCCAATCGATTCTGTATCTCTGCTCAGACCTTTGGTACCAGATGATTCTCCCTCCCAAATTCGACAAATCCAAGAAGTACCCTCTTCTTATTGATGTGTAAGCTGGTTAGGATTTCACATTGGATATTAGAGGCCAGATCTAGGCTGAAATGATTCGTATGGTGCAGATACGCAGGGCCCTGCAGTCAGAAGGCAGATTTCCGGTTCCGGGTGGGATGGTCCACATACTTGGCCAGCACAGAGAACGTGATTGTGGCCAGCTTTGATGGGAGAGGAAGTGGTTACCAAGGAGACCAGATCATGCATGCCCTCTACAAACGACTCGGGACATATGAAGTTGAGGATCAGATAACAGCAGCAAGGTACAAACCCTCTCCACGCTGCTTTAGCTAGCACTACTTTATTTAAAACTTATTTATTTATTTAAATGCCTCCACAACGATACAATGCACCCCTGTTCCATCATCCTTGCAACTATTAGAACATGACAAACCTTAGCAACCATTAACAACACCAAATCCAAAACACCCTTAAACACAACCATTGAAGAGTTTGTGGTAACCAACTTTAAAAATAGCAGTGCCTTTACAACCACAGAATTCATCTCAGCGACACCATCTAAGCAACTTCCAGAACTTAGCAACCATTAACAACATCATAGCAACCGTCCACAACACCCTTAAAACAACCATTGAAGATAATTTGTGGAAACAACCTTTAAATATAGAAGTGCCTTTACAATCACAGAATTCATCTCAGCGACACCATCTAAGCAACTACCAGAACTTAGCAAACCCTAGCAACCATTAAAACACCTTAGCAACCTTCCACAACGCTCTGAAAGTAACAATCAAAATATGAACGTAATTAAAGATAATATCCACCTTTTAAAGATAGCAATGGACAATTCACCTAAGCCACTTTTCTAGCGACGCTATTCTTTTAAGAGGCTAAGCAGAACCCTAGCAACCAGAGAGAATACCCTAGAAACAATCAGTGTTGTTCAGTGGTAAAAAAAAAAAATAGAACAAAAAGCCTGGAAAAGCCATAGTGTTAAAGGTATGCCCTAGGAACAACCTTGCACATCCCAAAAATGTGGTTTGATAGGAGTCAACATCAATCAGATAGCAATATTATATTATTGTTGTTTTTTATATTTTCAGACAGTTCATCGACATGGGTTTCATTGATAAGAACAAGGTTGCCATCTGGGGCTGGGTGAGTTACACATTACATATTAAATATGTAATCTAAGTCCGGGTCTTTTTAACCCTTGTGTGGCCTTTGGGTCAAATTGACCCGTTTCTAATTTTACATGAATAAAATTTTTACAAATGTATATTCTTTTCTAGTAGGGACTGGATGCAATAATTCAACATATGTTCTGTATATTGTTTGAATTTGAGATAAGAGATATATGTTAACGTGTTATGGGGTAAAATTTTGATTTTTAATAGCTTTTAAAATGGGAATACCCCACAAAGGTTAAATAAAACACGTCCTTCTGAAATAAAATACTTTTTTTTCCACACACTCGCATAGTCTTATGGAGGTTACATCACATCGATGGTTCTGGGAGCAGGAAGTGGAGTCTTTAAATGCGGTATGGCAGTCGCTCCGGTGTCGAAATGGGAGTATTATGGTATGTATGAGATGTTAACCTTTTGTTGAATTAAAAATGGCATCACGGTGGTGCAGTGGGTAGCACGGTCGTCTCACAGCAAGAAGGTCACTGGTTCGAGCCTCGGCTGGGTCGGTTGGCATTTCTGTGTGGAGTTTGCATGTTCTCCTCGTGATCGCGTGAGTTTACTCCGGGTGCTCCGGTTTCCCCACAAGTCCAAAGACATGCGGAACAAGGGAATTGGGTAAAATCGATTGTCCATAGTGTTTGAGTGTGAATAAATGTGTGTGAATGTTTCCCAGCGATGGGTTGCGGCTGGAAGGGAATCCGCTGCGTAAAACATATGCTAGAGAGTTGGTGGTTCATTCCGTTGTGGTGACCCCGAAAGGGAAGGAAGCCGAGAAGATAATGGATGGATGAATGGAGGTTTATAAAAAATGTGAAGCTTTTAGAAGTCAAATCAAGTCAGGTTTTACTGAAAAAGCCATGATCCAGCCAGCGCAATGCCATGGCTAGCTTGTGTCTCTCAGGGGAGCAGAATCCTTCTCCTCTCCTCTGCTGGTCTGCTTCTCTTCACATTTTACATAATCAGATAAGAAGACAAACGCTGGAAAACCCTTTCAATCAGAACTTTTCTGGTAGAAGACCTTATCTACAGCTCTCCTCTAGGGGTAATAAATACCAGGAGTGTGTGTGAGGATCATGCATTCTTAGCAAAACACATTCAAAGTTCTCAAAAGCTGAAGTCAAATGATCGTAAAAAATAAATAAATAAAATTCACAGCCACAGATCATTTTCATCTTAGTGTTGCTTCTGTACAATTAAATATGAATTCCTTTAATTTCCACAGATTCTATTTATACTGAGAGATACATGCTCACGCCAGCTGAGAACCCAGCGTTTTATGCGGTAAGTTTTGAGTTGTATAATAATGTTTATGCTTTTGTGTCCTCTTGATGTCACTGTATGTGAGTCAGCCAGCCGTAAGAAACCCTCCGCTTTATGATCTCGGGAGTTTGTGTACTGTGCGTCCGTCTGAAAATAACTCACGAGAGGGAAGTATAAGCAACACGTCAAGAGAGTTTATGGCTTGTGCTGATTTTCCCAGAATTCCACAGTGACGGGACGAGCCAAGAACTTTAAGTCGGTGCAGTATCTGCTGGTGCACGGCACGGCTGATGGTGAGCTACTGAGCCGCTCTCTGGTTACTCATGGAGAACTCATCTGTTTCCTCAAAACTGTTTTTTCACGTAATTCATAAGAATTTTTTCTACATTTCATTACAATTATGTTTATTTAGTCTTTTATTAAACAAATTACTACATGCGCCTCAAATTTAGGTTAAGCATCTTATTAGGCATTAAGAAGATTAAAGCATTTAAAGCATCTTAATTTCATTCATTTGAAAATGTTTTCTATTTTTTTGTGTTTTCGCAAATTTGTGTTAAATACACATTTTAAATATATATATGTATATATATATTATAATTTTTTTTTTACTATTTCATAAAAACTAGACCTTATTATATTTATGTATTTTGTGTCAGTTATGTGTAAGACTTATTTCCAATTTTATTTTGATTCCATTTATTAAAAATGTTTAAACTTAGATTTACGTTAAGCTTTTTATTTATTAACATTTTATATAAGCAAAACAATTGCAATTACCATTAATAAAATGATATATATATATAATACATTATTTTAATACTTATTTTTTAACCATCATATTTATGTCATGCTTTCTGTTTATTAACATATTATAAATATGAGAAAAACATTTTTAAGTTCCCATTTAACAGAAAAAACTGTGTATTAATTCATGATTTTAAAACTTATAACATTTTTATAACATTTTATATGTGCAAAAAAAGCTGTTAGCGCAGAATAACTAACCTTTAATTTTCTGAAATGTAATTTTTGTTTGGTTTCAGATAATGTTCACTTCCAGCAAGCTGCTCAGATTTCTAGCGCTCTCGTGGATGAACAAGTTGACTTTGACGCAATGGTAAGAGTCTGCAGTGAGAAAAACAAGTGTTGGACCCCTTTTACCCACAAACAAAACACTCTATAAAGTTCATGATAGGTTTATTAAAAGGTGAAATAACAACAGAAACGTGTTTGAAAGCTGATTTTTCACTCATATGAGGGATAAAAGTAATTGAACCCTTACCGGCAAGCTAGAAGCTAGACTTCAGTCTCCTGGGTGACTTTTTTGTTACCAGTAACTAGCGGAGAGTTTAGAAGTTTACCAGTAACTAGTGGATAACATTCTATTCAATTCAAGAGCTGATCATCTCTTTGTCTGCAGGGAACATTGCAAATCAGCAAGGGGGCAAATACTTTTTACATTTTTAATACTTTTAGATCACTTTTCTATGTATATACACCAGAGTTTACTTTTGCTGTTTACCTCACTGACTTTCTTTTGCTTGTATTTGATATCTTTTACACTGAAATGAAAGAGCCAGGGTGTTCTTGAATATATGTTTAAGTGTGATTTGTGCGTTTCTCTCTGACAGTGGTACACGGATAAAGACCACGGCCTCGCTGGCTCAGCCAATCAGCACGTCTACACTCACATGAGTCACTTCCTGAAAGCCTGCTTCGCTTGAGAGCGTGAAGCAACAGCTCCAAACAGGTCTTTTACTTCCAGAACAAGTAATGTAAACCAACAGAGCACGTGTAAACACATCCGACGCTCCGGAACGAAAGGAAAAACACACTTGAACAAGCGCTGATGAACTCAAACAGCCTCATCCAAACCATCTCTGAAAGAGCCTCCGGAAGTTTGCACTGTTGAAGTTAAAGCTGTGTTTTAACGCTATTTATCTCAATATTGCACAACAGAAAAAGATTCAAGGTTATTTTTTTGGGAACAAAAGGACTCATTTACGTGATACATTTACTTTTTTAAATCATGCTTTGGAGTTAAGTCAATATTTATTTCCTGCTTTTTTTTTAATATTGTACAAACCTTGATTTTTATGTTTCAAAGATGTTCAACTTGTAAAATCAAGGAGAATGTGTTTAGCTTCTTGTGTGTTATTTTTAATATCATTAAGCATTTTACAAACTGAAACTAAATCCAAGGAGATGCAAAGAAATGTATAATTTCTCAAACCTGAATAAAGTTTCACAACATTTCAGTTCATTTATTTGTAAGATTTTATTTAAAGCTTGCAAAACAAAACAAAAAATAATACAATTTACTGAAATAAAATGTTGAAGGGTTTTGAGGTGACAGCTTCAGAGTTGTGTCCAGTAATTGTATTTTTCATTTGTTAATATATATGTCAGAAGATCAAAAAAGTAATCCTTTCAGATAATAACGACTCTGGAATCAAGCTAAGAACAGAGCAAACTGGAGCAATTTATTAAAGATACCCAAACAATTACATAAATGCTCACTAAAGCATAGAAGCTAGTCTGCTCGCTGCGCCACGCAGGCGCGTAAAAGTGAAGAGTCTGATACTTCCTCCTGAGGCTTTAACATCCAGGAAGTAGGTGGGGCCTGCAATTTCATTTCTATAGGTCCGCTATCGCTCTCTCTTCCCTGCGTCCCAATCAGGGCACTATTCACACTTTTATGGGTGCAAAATGAGAATTAGAGTGTCCCAAACCATAGTGTCCATAAAAAAGTATCCGAGCGGGTCCTGGATGTGTACTTTTTGCAGTTAGATTCTTAAGAGCAAATCGATGAACGCTTAACCGGCAGATATTACCCACAATCCCCTGCGTTTGGGCAGAAGGAGTTATCTCTTGGACCAAACAAACGAACTCTCTGTAATACGACTCATTTTTAAAGAAGAAGCACAGAAATAAATACAAGCAATATAGTTATTTTTATTATTAGAATATTATCAGTTAAGTTCTCGCACACGTTGAGCGTGATGACGTGGCACAGCTACTTCCATCACGTGATGTTTAAGCCCACACTCTCGTCTCACACTCTAAAAAGTGTGTACACTTTCTTCTGAATATGAGTATGTACTTTAAGAGTGCAGAATAAGTGATCGGATTGGGACGCACTCACACATCACCATCAGTTAATTCATCACGACCTTTAAAGGGTAAACAACAACAAAAAAAGTTTACATTTTCTTACCACACTTTAAACGCTTAGGATTTGAAAGATGTCTTTGTTGTAAAAGCTAACGTGTTTTTTAAAACCATCCAAACGATGGCAAATAAACGGCTTAAATAATTTTGCACATGGAAACAACATTTGTGAGAGGCTACCTTGTCGGCGTATGGAAACAGATTAAAGTATCTTCTGTTTGAAAACATTTTTACGGATTATAGTGTACGGATTTTATTCAGATCAAACTCAATGAAATCAACTGCGGTCAGTTGACCTGAAATTGTGAAGCTTTTTAGCACAACTGTGAGAGAGGATTTATAATTTCTAATGAATTGATATAAATTATATTTATGTGAATTGATAATGTGATTTTTTGTCTTTCAAGAGGCAGACCTAGAGTTGAACTAAAAAATGTTCTTTGTCTCAGATGATTTGAAGATATGTAGGTACAACATTTACTGCGCTCGGCTGACTTGAACTTGTGAGGGTTCTCTAACAGTTAAGACTAAAACAAAACGCCAAAGTTAGCTTGTTACCTAAAAAAACTTGTTTTTCACAGTACTTAGAGGATTTAACATTTCAAGCCAACATGCTGAAATATTCAAGGCTGCCCTAAATATTTTATTATGTTTATAAAAAAATCAAACCCAAAGTTGAACCAACATTTCTATTCGTTGAGATGATCTGATAAAATGTTTGCACAACTGTGAGCTCCTTTTCTTTTCTTGTTTTTTAAACTCAAAAAACTTTTGGAATTGTACATTTTTTTTACTTTGTGTAACTTTGTAAACCCTTTCAATAACAAGCACAAAAAAAAAAAAAAGTCAGCTAGTTGCCTAAAAAATTCACAATATTTAGAGGATTCAAATTTCAAGCCATTTGTTTTCACTTTGGAGGCCGACTCAAAATTGTTGCGAAAAAATCAAACCCAGAGTTGAAGCAACATTTCTTTCGTTCCGATGATTTGATAAAATGTTTGTACAACTTTGTGTACTTTTTCTTTCCTTTTTTAAATTCAACTAAATATATTGCAGTCGGTTGACTTGAAATTGTGAGTTTTTTTAACAGCTTTGTAAACTGTTTTAATAACAAACACTAAAACAAAATCGTGAAAGTTAGCTTACTGTCTAAAATAACTTAGTTGTGCACAGTTTTTAGAGAACTTAAATTTTCAAGCATGCTTTTTGTCTTTCTTTGGAGGCAGACTCAAATATTTGATGAGGTAAAACATTCAAGAGTTGAACCAATAACCTTTCATTCATTCCTTCAGTTGATTTGCAGTTATAGGTTCCGCTTTCAGCACTTATTTAACTCAATAAAATCTATTGAGCTGAGATCCCTCAGATCAGATAAATGAGATCTCCCCTGGATTAATTCCAAACAGGGAAAATACTCCTTGCCTTGCCTATTGCCTGAAATTGTGAGGGTTTTTAAAGATTACTTTTTTAACACTTTCAATATAAAACATGAAAGCGAAACCTAAAATTCACTTGCTGTCCACAATACCTTTGTTTTTCACAATATTTAGAAGATTCAACATTTCAAGCTAACACAACGCAACAACCTTTCGTTTATTCAGACTAGTTAAAGATAAGCTGACACAACGTTGAGCTCTTTTTCTTTTAGTTTTTTTAAAAACTCAATGAAATCTACTGCAATCAGTTGAAATTGTGAGTTTTTTAAAAACAGTTAAGGTTTGCAAACACTTTTAATAACAAACACGAAGCCAAAACGAAAAAGTTAGCTTCTTACCTAAAATAGCTTTGCTTTGAACGTTGAGAAGATTCAAAGCCATTGTGCTGAAATACTTTTTTTTTTAAGGCAGACATGCCCAGACATGAAAAAACGTGCCCAGAGTCAAACCAACAACCTTTCATTCATTCGGATGATTTAATTAGTTGCCACAACTTTTTTTTTCTTTTAACTCAACAGCATTTATCATTCATTTTCCATGAAAAACATGCACATGATTCAGCATGAAATTATTATGTTTATTATAATTTAAAAGGTAGAATTAAATACTTACCTGGTTTTCTATTCGAATTCACTACATAAAACGTTCCACCATTTGGTAAAACTGTTGGAACCATCAGAGGACCCTCTCCCTCCATTCTCACATATTTCAGGACACATTTCAGGAAGCATGCGTAACTAAAGCAGAGTGGAAAGTCTCCACACTTTCAGGCGTTTATTGGTTGATTTTCACACCCCGGAGGTTTATTTGCACCCGTGTGAGAGACACCTCGAGTTCAGCTCTTATCTGATCTTATGGAGCGCATCACACTCTGTAAAACAAACAGCAGCAGCTCATCTCGGGACGCTAATGGACCGACACTAATGCCCACGCATGGATGAATCAGACGGGGGCCGGGTCGGACCTCTCGAACCCTGCATAAAAGAGGCAGAAGCTGCCGAGGAGGCCACGAAAAAGCCCAGAGAAGCTTCAGGCGCACTCGTTCCATCCATCTTTTCATCCTTCCATCCACTGGTGAGTTGAGCTTTTTACTTGAGGAATTTTTTTTAAAGTTTTGATAAATGTGACCAAACTGCACCAACTTTCTCCAGGCAGAACTTTATGGAGATTTGTAAGAAATTGTCTGAAAAAGCTCAATCTCTTGATAGCTTTGTGGACATCTTCTATTTCCTTTTGTTTATCTAATAACAAAAGAAATGTATTAGGCAACGCAAGGCAAGTTTATTTGTGTAACACATTTCGCACACAGAGTAATTCAAAGTGCTTTACATTGTAAATAAAGAGTAAGAAAGAAAGTACATTTAATAAAATCAAGCATTAAAAAAGTCATATAAAATCAAATTGATTAAAAACTGAAAACTAATAAAAACATTGATTAAAACAAATATTAAGTTTTTTTTCTCAACACCTTGAAATGCACTTGATTATCAACAGTTAATCAGCAATTTAGCACGCTGAAAATAAAGAATCTGTGCTTCTTCCTAAAGCTTTTTAAACATATATTTCTTTTCTTATGTCTTTTAAATATATGTATTTTGTTTTCTCGTTTTCAGGTCCTTTGTTTATAAAAAGCTGTCAGAATGAAAGCCGTCCAGTACATCGCTGCTCTTCTTTTGCTCCTCTGTGTTCAAGCCAGCATCAGCGTCCCACTGCAAGAGGACTACACAAGGTACGTCTAACTTTTTCTCTTTTCAATTAAGTATTTCTTACAAAACACGACATTTTAGCTATCTTTACAAGTCAATGCGCTGACCATTTATCTTCATTGTTATTTTAGACCTTTTAAACCCTAATATAATAAGTTATCACCGTTTGTTCTAGGAATGTTTTAGGAATACTTGTTTTAAAATGAGTATTAAATAGTTTTATATAACCTATTTTGATACAGTTCTGCAATAAAAACTTGTACATTATTTTAAAATTATATAAAAAAGACAATGTTTGGTTTTATTGTAGAACAATCAGGATTATACAATCTGGGTGAAATTTAAGGTGGCGTTTAAAACACCAAGAAAGTGCTTAAGACTGTTTTCTCTTGTCACTGAAAAACAAGAGATTTTATCTTGAACTATTATGTTTGAAAGGAACACAAACCCTCAACTCACTCTTGTTAGCTTGCAGTGTGCTATTTCATTTGTGCATATTGCATTCAGTGGTTAAGCAATTTCACTTAAGTTACTTTTACTTAAAGTTCTTAAAGAAAATAAGTTTACAGAGGCCTTTAATCTGTCAATTTGCTTTTCATATGAGAGGCTAACAGCATAAATATTTTTAAAAAGACAACAAATCATAAGTGCGTGTTTATTCATGCTTAAGTGTTTGGTTTTTATTCTCTAAAAGAGCTTAAATACTAGTCTCTGAGATGCTGTTCAATCGTTTCTAGAGTTTTGGACCTAGACCTTTGGAAAGTGTTCAAGCCTCTATTTTACCTTGTTTTTTGTTTTTTTTGTACATTTAAATTGTGCCTAGTGACTTTTAACCTTTTTTCTAAACATGCTTTAACTAGTGTGTACAGAAGATGCACTCAAAGTGATGTATAGGAAGGTAGACATAAAAACATGTTTGTTGCAATAATTATCTCTATATTCTAAACCTTTCATATTTGATCAGTAAATCTTAAGTACGCCTGAATACAACCGTGTATAAGAAATGAACAGACTTAAATTTAAGACCAAGAGTGCTTAAATAGTGTCACCTTTAAACAAATTTAAACATTTTAGAAACACATTTTCTTTAAAGACTTTCAGCCAGTTTTTGGCTTATATTCTGATTGTTTTCTCAGCTTAGAGACTGCAGACAGTGCTTCAGCGAAGTCTCCGGGGTTCACAAGTGTGAAGAGGCACTCCGAGGGAACCTTCTCCAACGATTACAGCAAATACCTGGAGAACCGGCGAGCACAAGACTTCGTCCAGTGGCTCATGAATGCAAAGGCAAACGGGTAAGAGCAAAACACGCAAAAAAAAAAAAAAAATAGAACTAGGAATCGGAATCATAATCGTAAATATTACCTAGTAACGACACAATCAATCTTTCTATATTCCCCAGTGGACCATCCAAACGCCAGACTGAGAGTTCCTCCACCAGCTCCTACTTGCAGGACCAGGCGGCACAGAGCTTCGTTTCCTGGCTTAAATCTGCTCATCCCAATCAAGAGTAGGCCTTCATTGTTTGCTCGCACCTCTTCAGAGCCTCCCAGATTGAAAAAAAAAAACATGAAAATGAATAAAACTTAGCGCTTTTTCATCTTTCTCTGGCCTAACGTCTCTCTCTTTGCTAACTTGCTATGTGCTAATGCTAATAAAATCATGTGGGTTTATTTAAGGATCTGAAAAGACAACAAAGATGGCTTAAAAAGAACCACTTACTCATCTTTCTAACACCTTTCTCCTTTTGCTAGCGTTCTCTGTTTGAACTTTAGTGCTACATGCGAATGCTAGTAAAACTATGCAGCTTTTTTTTGGTTCTTTGTCTAACAATAGAGTGCTGAAAAGAAAACAAAGATAAAGATAGCTTAAAAACAATCACTTATTTACCTTTCTCCTGTCTACCACCTTTCTACATTTGCTGGCTTTCACTGATTGATGCTACATGCTAATGCTAATAAAATCATGTGGCTTGCTTTTCTGATTCTCTTTTAAGAATATGCTGCTGAAAAGGGAACTATTTTTTTTAAATGTGTGCTTATTTGTTTTTCTCCTTGCCAATTGCGTGTTCTACACCAACTTACTCTAATTTAATGCCAATGTTAATGCTAATAAACTTGCTTTTGAGATCTGTCGAAGAATAGGGCCTAAACATGTTTTACAAATTATTTTAAGAGTGCTTACAAATTTTTCCCCAGCCTAACATCACTCACTCTCTTTGTTCCCCTCGTCCATTTTAGCTTTAAAGTTAAATGAGCATGAGTGTTTTTGCCAACACACTTTCACTTAGCATCAGTGCTACATGGAAATGCTTAAAACACAGTTCCGAAGCCATTTCGGTTGTTTTTGGAAAGTAGAGTCTGGAAAGAATTCAATAAACTAATAAAACCTTTATCATTTCTTCTTCCCAAACACTTTTTTCACTAATTCAGACACAGTTTAGCAAAAGCTAACAGACACTGTGTGCTTTTAAGGTCTTTGTTGTAAGGGCTTGTGAAATTTTTAAAACATAAACATAAAAAGGAAAAACTTACCATTTCCCCATTTTCTCACCTTCTCAACCGTTTCTTTACAACCTCACTCTGTTTTTGCTTCATGCTACATGACAATGCAAGTATCAAGTATCTAAAATATGTTGTGTGCTTTTATAATCTCTCAAAGAATGAAAACGGTATTTTTTTTTTAAATATCTGTCTTTTTACAAACTCTATGCTTTAACGTCCATGCATGCTACACGCTAATGCTAACTGTTCTGAAACCTGGCTTGCCTGTTAGAACTCATTTAAGAAGTAACCTCCTGCTCTCACTGGCTGTTTGCTTTAAAAGGTATACCTCGATCTTCCATAAGGGGGTGAGGTTAGAAGAGAGCAGCTTCTCGTTCACTCCAATGTTAAAACAAACTTTGGAGCTGAAAAAAAAACATGGTGCATGCATTGTATTTTTAAATTCAGATAGCTTTTTTGACCTGCTTTCATACGAAACGCCAGCCTTGCTACGTCCATGTTATATACAGTCAATGAGAGAAGGAAAACAGGAAACTAAACAGATATGCTTTTCCATCATTTCTGATGCTACCAAACTGCTGCTTTTTGGCACTATGTTGAAGTGTAGTTAATGAAAGTGGAAAGAAAATAGAATAGCATCACTTATAGCATCGCTTCTGCATGCTAATAACAAAGGCTAGAACCATACAGTGAAGCTTTTCTCTGTTAATGTTTCTTTCTGTGCTAATGTGCTAATCGGTGAACATAGGCTAACACTGGAAAAAAAACGTATTATGAACTGTGTTTAAAAATATGTCTTTCAATACTTAAGCTAGCTTCCCTGCAAAACAAAAATGGCTACAAAGATAATTTTGGTTTTTACATTTTGATAATATTTACACTTTTCTGATGCTAACAGGCTTTCTTTGCACAAACTTAGCATTTCAGGAAAAAGAGAGGGAAATATTGCTCGCCGGCGGCACGTCGATGGCAGTTTCACCAGTGATGTCAACAAGGTGCTGGACAGCATTGCCGCCAAAGAGTATTTACAGTGGGTAATGAAGTCAAAGACCTCAGGGACAAGGTAAATCCTCGCTAGTGGATAGTATACAGACATGAAAGCTTAATGTGAGTCCTAAACGGAAGTATATGATAAAGGGCTATTTTCTACCATTTTAAGCACAATGAAAAGCTTTTTCTGGTCCGAAAAATGTGTACACAACAAGTTTGATGTGTGATAGAAAGTGACTGAGCTGCAGTTCCCAGAGCGGCCACTTGAGGCTGACTCCAGAAGTGAGCAGTAACATGTTTCCACCCCTGGCTCCATTAGATTTGTTTTTTTCAGATCGGGGATGAATTATTTTTTACATTAGTTTGTTTAACATATATAAAACTAAACCTTCGGCCAATCAGCTTCCCTATGCCATGTCCCGCCTCTGAGGACGAGTTGTCAAATACAGGCTCCGTCCACTCTGAGCTTAATTAGCCTTTTCCAGAACCCTATGGCTGACGTCACGAACACTCTCTCCATGCTATTTACAGTCAATGGTACGCAAGTGACTCCAGCTGTAATTCATTGACTGCCCTCTAGAGGCTGGTCTCAATAGGAAGTGGATCATGTGGATACTTCATGTTAACTTGGCATGCTTATGCATAATTTTGCAGTAATTTTTTTATTTATATAACAAAGTTTGACCTTTGTGACTAAGAGAGGTATTTTTTACGCTTATATTAAGTGTAAAATATTTTATTTATTTAAGGATGTGGTAACTTGATTGACAGCCATAGATTGAGCATAGGAGTTAAGCATCTTGGGGTTCTAGTTTCTCATCTAAGCTTTGCTAGTTTTTGGGAGTTTTTGACCACCCTTTGGTGAAAAATGACCAAAATATTTTTTTATTAAACATGTAAAGCTTATGTTTGCTGAAGTCAAACATGCAAAGGAGCAGACGACCAATTGGAGGTTTAATAATTAATTGTTAGCCATTCTAATTTTTTAAACCATAATTTCTCTTTCTGTGATTAAAACATAAGCATTCGTAGGTCCTAAGTGTCTATTGTTGATTATGTTATTATTACATTATTTTTTAGACTATTTGTTTTTACATTTTAGTGGCAAACGTGGAAATCAGTGAAGATCTGATGAGCTTCCTTCGCACTTGGATCATTGAGAATATTCAGTCATCAAAAGCCATGTTCCTTGTATAGTTCACGACATGAATGAAAACCCAGATTATTGCATTTTTAAAAACTTGAATCACTTTGGTTTGTGTGAAAAAGCAGATGTTTTTCTATAGTTTTGAGCTGTTTTCTTTGTGCGCTATGAAAACCATCTCAGGTAATAGCTCAGGTTGAACGGTGAAGATTTGTATGTGTCGTTGCTGTATCAAAGAATATAATGATGTGCTAAAATAAACAATTAAATGTACAAAATAAAGTCCAGCCTGGTTTATTTCTGACAAACATGTCTGTGGTGACATCTAGAGGACAGAGGCATAATTCCGTTTGGTTTATTCAAGATTTTTATGGTACACTGCCAAAACGAAACACTAGAACACTGTTGTTTCTAACGGTTATTAAGTATTAATTACCTCTAAAAGGCTTTGTCAATCAAATATAAAATTTGTATTTGTAAATGTTTACAAATTAACATAATTGGAAGCGGTAAAAAATTTTTTATTTTATATAAAATAATACATAATCGTTTATGGTAATCACTTAACATATCATTTGGCCATTTTGAACTAAATACGATCCATTTTAAAATGGCGAAGACGTTAAAAGCAACATTATTTAACTGTTTAAATGAAAAGGAATGAAAATATGGAGTGTATTTTGTAATTTATAGCACATTACATTTATTAAAATGGTTTTAATTACAAGTGTTTTAACGTTTGTAAACAAAACTAGTTTAGGTCCTCCCTCCAGCGCGACGTTTCTCAACGTCACTTCCTCTAAATAGAGGGCGGGGCATCTTGAGGAGGCGTTTCCTGTGCATATTGCGTAATTACGCTACGCACGTTCTCTAACCGTCTGGAAGGGCGTCGAGAACGGGGTTTAAATCCGCACGCGCCGCTGAAACAACCAGCAAAAACGGCTGCCCGAGAAGTAAAAACGCGTCAAGAACATGATTAGGAACGGCAGCCATGCAGCGGCGCAGGAAGACAGCGGTCAGGCGAGCTCCACCGACAGCAGCCCGGAGAAGCGGAAGCGGGTGATCCGAGTGTGGTGTGACGGCTGGTGAGTGACGTCACGAGCTGTCGGGAGCGCGCGGCGTGCGTCTCCACAGCTGGAAAAATGTATTTATTTATTAACAATAAATAACACAAAAAGTTATTACGCGTGGAATTTTGATAGTAAATACGACACTAACTTGTATACAAGTTTAAATGTCGTTTGAATGACCATATCTGTACCGAGAGTAGTACAGTTACAGTAAGTCAATCCATTTTCGGTATGACTTTAATATACACTTTTAACATCAGGGTATCTAACAACTTCAATAAGAAATGATTTCTATTATTTTCAAATGTTCATAATACAAGTGAAAAAAAATATAAGCGCTCAATTTCGCATCAAATGACACGTTTTATGTTTGTAATAAAGGGGCAGATTTATTAATTAAATGTTGTCTAAATAAAAGAGCTGCAATTTTGCGATATTTCAAATTTTATTGAGCTTAAAGAGACAAATGGCTTTAATTAGCACATCTACGCGAAAAAGTATTAAAAGTTAAAGCAATTCAGCCCCTTAAAGGAAAATAAATAGTTTGTAAATAATGTTAAATTATACTTCCGGTTGTAGTTTTGTGTCATGTGACCACTTAAGATGTCCTGAAAATTACAAGTAATCATATCCTTCTCCAACATACCTTCATACTTACTGTCCATTTAATTTGCATTAATTTAAAACACAATGAATGATTTTAAATGTCTTGCATTATATTTCAGCACATTAAATTACATTATTATTGTGGCCTTCTGTCAACCATGCAACAAAAAATTTTTATTTGATTTAATTTGGAACCCTGCAGTACTCTTCACACTCTGCATATGAGGAGCTCGTTTAGAGAGAAAAAACAAACATATTAATAGTTGTATAGTATTGCTGTTTAAAATATATTGCTGCATAACAATTAAATGAATTAAAAGGGATGCCGAGTGCTGAAATGAAACTTGTTATAAATAACAGATGGAGTGGAGCGAGGTAGAGGATCATGGGAGATGCAATCGGAGATTATGTTCTCATGTAATCCATCGGCCAGGCTAATGATATTACGAGGGGAAGGCCTCGCAGTGCTTGGATTCCACACCTGTCTCTGGTTACCTGTCTTTTGTGTCTCTGCTATTAAGGGTTAAAGTGTTAACTGATTTCGCATCCGTTTCAGTTTAAAGTTTTAGAGCCCACAAATACCGCGTTAAACAGATATTTGTGTAAAGGTAAATTTGCTTTTAAAACTTTATCTGGTTTGTGAAACTTTGAATTTTTATGTAATTGCATTTGACGTGTTCAGAGGCGTTTAGTGTAACTATGTTTTTCAACTACTGAAGGAAAAAAATATCTTATTGGAAAAAAAACACTTGGAGGCGCTAGTTACAGTCTAAAAATTACGTTTTGAAAACAGCCTCGTAGTTTGCATTAAACTACTTTTTGCACTTCAAAAACTGAAATCTAAGCAAACTGTAAAAATGTTGATTAAAAAAGCTTAATTTTCTTATTTAAGGATAAATAAGAATCAATTAGGTATTGATTTTTTTACTTGTTTTAAGACGATATGACTTCATTTGCCTGAGGAGGGAAAAAAACACTCATTCTAATGTTTTATTCACTTGATTTAAGAAACTTTGTAAACTATGTTATTTTGTCTCTGATCCTAAAACAAGACTTTTAAAGAATCTTGAATATTAAGGACTTCTTATTTTAAGAAATTAATGTTAAAAGTGTATAAATAATGTATCTCTTGGAAAGGGAAAGTGTTTTATTTAGTTCAAATCTTTTTAGATCAAGCTAAAATATGTGAGGAAATCTGAGATGGTAAAAAATGTTGAAGCAAGAAAAGAAAAACTCATTCCCCAAACTCATAATGCAACAAGTTTACTTTGTTTTGTTTAAAGTATAATAAAAGTCCTGTAAAGTGTTTTAAAATTTAATTTGAATAAAAAATTGAATGAAAAAAAAACTGTGACTTTTCAGAAGTTATTTGTAGTTTAAGTGTTTTAATCATTCAGGACAAACATTCTTGTTTCAAAGAAGTTTTTAATGCAATTAGTTTATTTCGGATGTTTTAAAATTGAAATCAGGTAAATTGTTGTTTAGTTCAAATTTTATGTTATCTTAAAGACTAGTTTTGAGCACAGATGTTCTAAACAGATGTTCCATTACGTTTCTAATGGTAATGGATATAAAAAGAAAAATGCTTTAGTTTTACATAATAAAGACTCATTTACAGACTCTGTAGGTACTAGAGGAACACTTACACAAACGTTTTTAATTCAGTGCTGTTTTAATGCAAAATTGTACTTTAAATGACTTTTTTAAAAGACATTCTTTTAAGATTTTCTAGTGTCATACTAAATTAAAATTAAGAACAAATACTCTTAAATGAATGTAGTTTTCACGAAAAATGTAGCAAGCATTTTTCATTTTAAGACCAGCTACATTGTTACTTGATTGAAAAACATTTATATTTGTTTTAATGCACATTTAAAGATTTAATTTAAAGAGAAGCCTAGCTTTAAGATGAAGAACCTAGTTTTAAAAGAATTTATTACTACTGTAGTTACAAGTTCAAATATTCTAGTACAGTTTTAATTTCTAAATACTTTATATCAATTTTAGTTGATCTATCAGCATCAACATTTTAAGAATTAAAATATTAAGAATTCTTTGTATGTCAAAGGTGCTTACCTCTTTTGCATATTTTTTTTACTTGACCTAGGAAGAGTTTAACTATATTATATATTGTTTTTTTATTTCTCCAAGAGGATGTGAGCATATCTTGGCCTTGATTGGTTTGCATTATTTTGTGTTTGTTTGGATGCTAAATTGCTCTCATTGAGTGAAATCTACTGAGCTAACGAAATACACCAGCAGGTGGAGCTGTAACAGTTGAGATGTGTCTTCACGTTCACATAACTCCAAATATTTAATCACTTCCCACATTTAATTCCTCAGCTATGACATGGTGCATTATGGTCACTCAAACCAACTGCGACAAGCCAAAGCTATGGGGGACTATCTGGTGGTAGGAGTGCACACAGACGGTACGCTTCACCAGGATATCTCTGACGTAGAGTCCTCACTCCAGCCTGATATCTGATCCAATATTGTCCTTTATCTTCAGATGAAATAGCCAAACACAAGGGCCCTCCAGTTTTCACTCAGGAGGAGCGTTACAAAATGATCCGAGCCATCAAGTGGGTGGACGAGATCGTGGAGGGAGCACCGTACGTCACCACACTGGAGACGCTGGACAAGTACAACTGTGACTTCTGCGTGCATGGAGGTGAGCTCCGGTGTGGGAACGAGGTTACATCTGCCTGGTACGGTGAAGAAATGGATCGTTATGCTCCGGTTCTGATCAATATTTCAGTTATCATTTGTTGGGAGCAAGTCGTTACTGGATTTGCATGTAAACAAGTATAATCCGTGCCAGTGGTGTTTTTTTATTTTTTATGGCATGACTTTAACATTTTGGGGTCCCTTTTTTATTTCACTTCAATTGTTTGATCAATAGAGCGTCACGGTGGCGCAGTGGGTAGCACGGTCGTCTCACAGCAAGAAGGTCGCTGGTTCTAGGCTCGGCTGGGGCAGGTGGCATTTCTGTGTGGAGTTTGCATGTTCTCCCCGTGATCGCGTGGGTTTTCTCCGGGTGCTCCGGTTTCCCTCCACAAGTCCAAAGACATGCGTTATAAGTGAATTGAGTAAGAACGATTGTCCATAGTGTTAAAGAGTGAATGAGTGTGTGAATGGTTGCGGCTGGAAGGGCATCCGCTGCGTAAAACACATGCCAGAGAGTTGGCGGTTCATTCCGCTGTGGCGACCCCGAAAGGGAATAAAGCCGACATGAAGATGAATGAATGTTTGATCAAAAAAAAATACTTTTTAGGAGTGATGTACTGAGAAAACTAAACCTATACAGATCAATTGCCTAAATGTATTACACTTTACGGGTAATGCTATGGGTTTATGCAGTTTAAAATCTCAGTATTTCTTTATAGCTCTAAAGCACAATTTGAAAAGATTGAAAAGACAAGAATGTTCTGAATTGTAAATCAATTCCAAAATAAACAAATAGACATGTTTTAAACACTGTACAAGTCGAACATCTTTCCGGCAAATTATGTTTGGCAGATCCAACTTTTCTCTGAGACATCAATTCCAACAGGAGCAAATAAATAAAAATATCCACGAAAGAGAACAGTGGCTGTAACTGGCAGAAAAGCTCTGAGTCCTGTCAAAGGCAGAGATAAATCTGGGGGCTCTGTGGGGTTGGAACAGTAGCTTCGGCAATCACATGAACAGATTTTTTGGGGTCATTTTATATGGTTATTTATTTATTTATTTAGTTAAAGTTAGGCTGGAGAAGCAATTAAGCAACCGCAGCTTTATGAACATGACATCAACGGAAAAATTGTAAACATAAATAATCAGAAATTGTAAATGTTAGCAATATATTCAAATGTTGAATTAAATAGTAATTATTTGCATGTCTCTGAAGAGGCAAAAGGCTTTAAAACGTCAAGTTTGCTTTAGTTGAAATGCTCTTAAAAAGAACAGCGTCTCATTGTTGACGACAAGTTAGAATATGTGTATTAATTATAAATATGTTATAAACAATCGATAAAATCATGCATGACTGAAGAGAAACAACAAAAATGAGAAAAAAACGAATGAAAAAATATATAAATATAATGTAAACTGTTTTATTTAGAACTGAAAATACACAATAAATATGTTTTACAGTACAAGCAATTTTTCAAGTTACCCATTATTCTGAATGGGTCAAAATGAAGTGTTTCACATACGGTATTCTTATTTGTTGACCACTACACAGACTGAAGGTTGCTTTTAATTTTTTGTGTAGATGATATCACTCTGACAGTGGATGGAAAGGACACTTACGATGAGGTGAAAAGAACGGGACGTTACAGGTGAAGCTCAGCGGGCCTCGAATCGACACTTGTGGCACACCTTACACTTTTAGTGTGCGCATAACATGTAATAATGTTTGTGATTTGTGTCTCATCAGAGAGTGCAAACGCACACAGGGCGTGTCTACGACAGACCTCGTGGGTCGGATGCTTCTGCTAACAAAAGCGCATCACAGCAACATTGTGAGTGTTATCGTAAATACATCACGCAATAGTCGCCGAAGAGTCCCTAATCTAAATTCTCTGGCTGTTTCAGGATAACACATCCTATCAAGTGCACACGGATAACTTTGGGAAGGTGAGTTTAGTTTCCTTGTTTGTATATTTTTCACATTGAATGTTTTTGACTAGTATTTTACGAGCTGTTATTATACACAGTAACCACTAGAGGGCAGCACACAACCCGAAAAGTGCTGGTTTTAGTATAAAAAAGAAACTTTCCTTTACTAATAAAACAACTCGATAACTTGCCAAAGGCATAAACAAGCTGCTTGGAGAAGTTGAAGATATGGGAATAATAGTACTAGTAAACTGTATAGACAAAAAAAGAAGAAAATAGAGGGGAGGAGAGAAACACATTGCCAAGATTAAAAAGACATCACAGATATTAACAGCAGGAGCAGACTCAACATTAAGGTCATCACAGCATGAAATTTTATCTGTTAGCGCCTTGATCAAAAACGATGGCCACAAATAAAAAAATAGTTCAGCGTTGCCATATCAGCTTGGTTTTCGAAAGGACAGCAGCCAATGAAAGCTATCTCTTTTAAGGCCACCACACAGCTAGACATATTAATGGTGCGAAAATACACATGCATATGGATAAGCTGAGGTGCCCAGCTGGGGCAGTTGTGGTCTGGTGGATAATGAGATCGGCTTGTGATCAGAAGGTCGCCGGTTCGATTCCCAGATCCACTGAGTTGAAGGTGGTGAGTGATGAAACACTTGCTCTCCATCTTCAACAACTACAGCTGTGGAGCCCTTGAGCAAGGCACCAGTTCTCCAGTGTACCTGCTGTGGTTAAATGCAGAGCACAAATTCTGGGTATGGGTCACTCCATATCTGGCCACTTTCACTTTTCACTTTCATGTTTCTCAATAAAACTTCTTTTGATTTGACTTTAATATCGCTTATAAATGTCTTTGAGGATAATATTTTGGGGCAAGTCATGATTCCCGTCATGTTTCTGCCCATCATCCCAGGGTCCTAAAGGGCACAGCCCGTGGACGGGCGTCTCTCAGTTCCTCCAGACCTCTCAGAAGATCATCCAGTTTGCCTCCGGAAAAGAGCCGCAACCGGGAGACACCATCATTTATGTGGCCGGAGCCTTCGACCTCTTTCGTATCCTCTCGAAAGCCACGTTTACTCGCAAAATGTGTATAGGGTTTTAAAATTCGGTAGAAGGAAGTGGAGTGTTAGTCTTTAACTGCTTCTCTACAGACATCGGTCATGTGGATTTCCTCGAGACGGTTCACAAACAAGCGGAGAAACCTTACGTCATCGTCGGCCTGCACTTCGACCAGGTTCGTTCTTTGAAACCCGCAAAACTCACATTTTACACCATCACTAAGATAAAGCAACTTGTGCTTGTTTTGCAGGAAGTAAACCGCTACAAAGCGAAAAACTACCCCATCATGAATATTCATGAGCGGACCTTGAGTGTGCTGGCGTGCAGAGTGAGTTCCGCCTCCTCCAATCACTGCTTTCCATCTCATTAACTTCCTGCTATTTCAGATTAACACTTTTCTCACCATTTATTGGCTCCTCCAGATCCTCAGATCCTTCTCCCTTTTTACAAAGGGCTTGTTTCAGAGAGAGGAACAATCTTAGAGTAATAAGATAAAGGGCTGCAGCAGACAGTGGGAAATGTAACTGTCCCGTCACTGCAGAAGCCCTTCCAGGCATCAGCTCACTTGCAGATGTTTCACCTGCAGTCTATCATTAAATGTCTGTTTGATACCATTAATCCTAATTTAGCAAAGCAGGGAAAACGGTCTTGATTAGCTTTAGAAACATGTGATCAGGGTTTCCAGGGATGGTTAAACATCTTAAAAGGTCTAAAATGCAAAAACCCAAAATGCTTGGGGTTGCCAGAGATTGAGACAATGCTCCAAAATGCTAACAAAAATGATGGTTAGGGTTCACAAATTTTGAGAAAATGTGCATAAATACTCAAAAACATAAAAGTGATTGTTAGGGTTGCCAGAGTTTGAGAAGATGCTCATAAATGGTCAACTTTGTAGAAAGCACGCATGAGTAGGGTTGTCAGAATTTAGGAAAACCTTCGTAAATGCTCAAAAACATAAAAGTAATGGTTAGTATTTTAATCAATGTCTTTTAAGCTTTCTGTTTGTTATGCAAAAAAATTTTGCATGCGTTTTTGATGTTATGACAGGCCTTAAATGTGATTCTTAAGGGTCTCAAATTTAACCTTATGAAACCTGCAGGAACCCTGTGTGATAAAAACAACTGAGAGTGTTATTAATCATCTCGTCTCCCTCTCTTCTTCAGTATGTGTCCGAGGTTGTGATCGGAGCTCCGTACGCTGTAGAAAAAGATCTTCTGGATCACTTCAAGGTACAGCATTGCCTCACTCTTCGTAGTTCATTTGCTGCATGAGTGAAATCGTGTGCCAGACACAACACAACACAATAAGAGGCTTTGAGAGCGAGTTTGTATGAAGGCCTTCGAGAGCAGGCAGACTCGCTGGTAGCGCTCTTTGTTCTCTGGATTTACGGCGGGCCTCTTGAAACCCTCAGACGGTTAGAGAGAGTTCAGGCCTTCGTTGTGTTTCACCTTCAGATAACTCACAAGAGAACATACGATGTCTTCTCAGTATTTTATGATGTTTTTACCAAAATGCTGTAAAAGGGTTTATTTTGGATTTTAAAGAAAGTTTGTCTCGAGTTCCTTTGTGGGCTTCAACTCTTTAGAAGTGCTTGAATTTAATGTGTGTGCTTTCAAGGTTTTAACGTGCTTGAATTTAGGTTAAATGCTTAAAAAAGTTAGTGTTAAATTGTTGGCTTTAATAAAGTTATAATTGCATAATTTGTGGTTTTATTTTTGGTTGATTTTAGTTTTTATTAGTATAAGATTTTTTGTGTTATTTTTTGTAATACTATGTATTGACTATTTAATTAAATGATTTATTTATTTAAAAAATCCCCATCAAACATTCATTCATCTTCATGTCGGCTTTCTTCCCTTTCGGGGTCGCCACAGCGGAATGAACCGCCAACTCTCTGGCATATGTTTTACGCAGCGGATGCCCTTCCAGCTGCAACCCATCGCTGGGAAACATTCACACACACATTCACTCTTTAACACTATGGGCAATCGTTCTTACTCAATTCACTTATATCACATGTCTTTGGACTTGTGGGGAAACCGGAGCACCCGGAGAAAACCCACGCGATCACGGGGAGAACATGCAAACTCCACACAGAAATGCCAACTGACCCAGCCGAGGCTCGAACCAGCAACCTTCTTGCTGTGAGACGACCGTGCTACCCACTGCGCCACCGTGACGCCCCCCATCAAACATGTTGTAATTAAATAATTTAAGATCAACAGGATGTCATGTATCACCTTTTTTTTTTTTATTCGAAATATATATCTTTGGCACATCTCTCCAGAAAGGCGAACTCTCCAAAAGCTCATAGAGTCGAGTCGTTCTGTTACCAAACAGCTCGCTGGAAAAGCAGCAATCGATTTCCTGAGTACGCCTGACGTCTGGAAATCCAGCTCTCACATTTACACAGAAATTCTCTTCTTTGTATTCCAACCGTGATGAAAAAATCCTATTATTATGATTTTTTTTTTTTAAATAAATCAGTTTTTTCTGGGTTTTAGGTGGATCTGGTGTGTCATGGTAAAACCAATGTCTTCCCCGACACCAATGGGACCGACCCTTACGCCGTGAGTCACTGTTAACAAGTTCCTTTACAATTAAATAGAACGATTAATGTCTTTCTTCATGAAGGAGCCGAAGAAAAGAGGGATTTTCCGCATCCTGGACAGCGGCAACAACCTGACCACCGATGACATTGTGCAGAGAATCATCGAGAACAGGTGTGTTTTATACCAGCTAAATAGGTGTGATTATATCAACTAAAATATACACTGGGACTGTTAAAAGTGGAAAATAAAAACTAGCTTCTCGTGTGTTAGGTTGCAGTTTGAAGCCAGAAACCAGAAGAAGGAAGCTAAAGAAATGGCCGTGTTCGAGGCGTTAAAGCAAAAGGATAATTCAGCGAAGAATCCCGAGGCAGCTGCTGTGAAAAATTGATCTAAACTGAAGTCATCGAAGAGTGTGTTGTGCTACTAAAGCACTCCAGGACTTTTTTTAATGAACTAACGTTCATCCTTAATTTTAACGTCAGAAAAAAGGTTTCACGTGAGTCTCATTTTTAAAGCTATTGTGAATCTTTGACTCAATGACTTTGCTCAGATTCGACGTGTCACTTCCACTTTTCACCACACAAATAACATAAAATGACTTTATGTATGTGTCCTCGTGATGATAACAAGATGAATTGTTGATTAATATTAATTGAAACTGAATTTGAAGTATTTAAAATGAACTCTTACCCTTCGAGAGACTTCACCCAGGTGTTATTTATTCAAGTCGTTTTTTAACCAAATTCATGTGCGTGTTGTTTTTGTCAGATTTGGTATATGTATAAAAAAAACTATTTTTAGCATTTTACCTTAACATTGTTCTTGTTTCAAACATATTTTTTAGTTTTTTAAACATATGATACTGGTGTAAGAATTTTATTGATTTAACATCACACTTCCATTTATCGTAAAATTCTGCATATGTCTGAATTTGTGCTTTTGTCCTCTTTTTGTCTGAATGTCAATGCACCTTTGTTTAATTTCATGAAATTCGGTACGTTTTGAGTGAAATGATGTAGGGAAAAAAACACTAATTTACTGTCACTGCGTGGCACATGTTGAGTGACCAATACTGAATGTACTAAATGATTACCAAATCTAGACAATCTTTAATTAAATAATCAACTAAATCCAAATTAAGTATGCAATAAAACCATCAACACAAACCTTCTACTCATATTTCTCTGTGATGTTTTTATGCTTGAAACTATTTTGTTTTACCCTTTTTGTTAAGCTATGTGTAGAGCAGGTTTAGGTTAGGTTATAAATGTAATTATATATTTTATTAGCTTCACGATTAAATTTATTACAAAATTCACCGTTCAGAATTTTAAGATTATTGTTTCGGCAATTACAGATAACTAGAACTTTTGTTGTTTGGGAAGACTATAAATGCTTAAGCAAGGTTTCTGTTGTCAAGGAATTTGATCAATACACGCTTGCAAAAATGTTCCTTATACTTTTGTTTTCCAGGACCGTCCCCTAACTTTTATTTCTGGTAGGGTTCTAAAAGTTCAGTTTATTTCCATGAATGGTTCCAAAATGTTTGTTTTTGGATCTGAGAATATTTCCTTAATGTGAGATTCAAAATGTACCTTTAGTGGAACATTTATGTTCTAGGAACTAACGAACAATGTAAGAAGAACAGTCTGAGAACCAAGAAGTAATCTCTCCAGAACCTGGGAACCCAACAAATAATGTGAGGAGAACAATCTAAGAACCAACAAGTATGGTTTCGAGAACCTTTTGATAACCAAAAATGATTGTTGGAAATGTTACAAAAACTAATGTGAAGAAAAGCAAAAAAGTTATACATCCAAATCCTTCTGGGAACTAAAAAGAAGTATTGGGATTGTTTTAGGAACCAATTATGTATGTTGGGAGAATGGTCGGGGAGCCTAAATGAAATTAACCTAGAACTTTATGGGAACCAAAAATAATGTTGGGAGAACTGTCTGAGAACCAAGAACTAATGTTGGGAGAACTTTTTGAGAACCAAAAAGTAATGTACCCAGATCTTTCTGAGAACCTAAAGTGGCGTAGGGAATGTTCTAGGGACCAAAAACTGATTTAAAAAGAACTGTCTAGGTGTCAGAACCTTCTGGGACCCAAAAAGTAGTACTGGGAATGTTCTAGGAACCAAAATATATAGTCTAGGATCGGCTTGTACATTAAACTAATATCCAGTTCTACATTTGGACGGAGGATGAAAGAACATAATTTTCTCGTAATATGTTCGAGACTTGAACATGTTACTATGCTACTATGTTACTATTTTGTTTACCATGAATGATTTACATTGAGCTTTATTTGTGTTTATTTAAATGGTCTCTTGCTTTTGACTTCAGATAATGTACACAATTTTAGTAATGTTTTATTAAACGCGTTCGAAAACTTTACAGCGCTTAAACACAGGTCGGTTCCCATCTCAGGTGACCAAATTCCAACACCTCACGTCACTTCCTTCCTAAAGAAATCGGACACCCCCAAAACCGTCACTTTTACAGAAAATACGCGCTTATTTCATTACCGACGTTTTAAGTTACCGAGTTATTGACGTTGTAAGTCTTGTCTTAGATAACGATAAGGATTATTTGAGGCGGTAATGTTGATTAACCGTTTCAGGTGCGAGCGAATAACGTTAACGGAAAAATAACGAATCGCGAAAGTTTAAAACTTTTCCTGTTTTCTGTTATTTGGCACTTTTCCACCCCGTTACAGTTGTCAAACATTTTCGGGTTAACTTAAAGGTGTTAAAACTCGCGCAGTAGAGCTGAGAGAGTGACTTTAATTGTGATTTCTGGCGTCGCGTTTGTAACCGTCTCAGCGGGAGCGCGCATGGGTCTCACCGGACTGCCTGTCCGCGACCTCGACCGCTGCTCCTCGGTTCTCTCCGGGGTTTCAGGATTTCTCCAGCGCCTTTAGCTCGAGAGAGAAAGACATGAGCTCTGGGGATGGGTCTGTGTTTGGGCTCCGAGGTGACCGAGGAGGAGAAGAAGGCGAAAATCCTCAGTTCGCAGATCGACAGGGATCTGTACGAGTCTGCCAAGAGAGAGATGAACGTGATGAAGATCCTCATGCTGGGTAAAACAGCCCTCAAACACCTCTTAACACTGAACTTTGCTTTCAGGTAAATGTAAGACCTTGCTGTAAGAGCATGTTATCGTTTTGTTGAAAGAAGGTTGAAATATAGATACCTCTACTTGGTTTGGTTGCCAAGTTGTGAGCTGAAACGATTGAGTTTTTTGATGAGACCAAGATCAAAATGTTTCATTAAACCTTTCGCTTGTTATTGGTGCCAAATGTAGTTTTTAATGTAACTTAATGCAGCTTTGTGCTCGTATCTTTAACAGATTCCTTAATATTGATTAAAATGACCAGTTTTGAGCTTAAGACGTGCTGTTTAGCTTCTGAACCTCCAGAAATGTACTTTACAGTAGGTTTAAGCTATGCTGTGTAATATCTCACCACTAGAGGTCACATTTCCAAAGCAAACAAATGTTTGTGACCAGCAAAGCAGGGCCAAGAGTGAGTGTTTGTGTGTCATCAGCCAATGATTGTCCTCATACATTAACGTACTTCATCTGGCATGGGCAAATTCCTTGTGATAAACGATTCAGCTATTTTATTTAGTGATGTTTACGGTGTATAAGTGCTGGGATTTTTTGCTGCTCAAGATCTACCACATCATGCAAGAAAATGAGAAAAGTTATTTCTAGGGAAAGATCTTAAACCTGAAAGTTCGTGTGTGGGTTAAAATTTTAGCTTTTTACTTCGTTTAAATGAAGGAACTGAATCTGAGATAAGTCTAAGTTCTTCTCAGTTACTTTAAGAAGTGTGTTTGTCGTTAATATAGATTTGAGTGAAATTAAAGATTTAGATGAATGTTTTAGAATGTTTCAAGCATCTCTAGCTACTTTCAACATGAAGATCGTGACTCAAATGTTCTTTAGTTACACAACCTGGGAACTCCAAATCATCCATCTCGAGAGAATCTGGATTCGAATTTGCTGTATGTTCAGGAATCCTTTGGGTCGTGTCTTCAAAGTTTGCTTTTGAAGCTTTGTTTCCTATTTTTGGCTTCTCTGGTTGCTTTTACACAAAGCATTTTGCCCCAGGCGCTGCAGAAAGTGGAAAGAGCACGCTGGTCAAGCAGATGAAGATCATCCACAGCCATGGCTTCACCAAACAAGAGCTGGCCAGCTTTAAGGTATGCTCTTGGTTAGTGCTTTGGTGTAAAACTGTTTATTTCAGTGAAACATTTGGACTTATTTTTGGCATTATGAAAAGTTTCATAGGTCTTTGGTTCCGCTGTGAGTCTAGATCTCCGTAGAAAGGAAGGGAGAGGGAAAACATTTTTAAACCTTTTTCAAAATGTTTCCGAAACTACATTGTTTATTTCCTTTACTTTTGACCCAATTCTTACCATTTTTGATTTGTCACTTTCTAGTATTTCACAGAAACAAAGTGGTGTCCCTCACTGAGCTTCTTGGCCTTTTGGCTAAAATCTAAAGTAGCATCTGTTCTCATCAGTTTAATATCGGATCCATGTCCTATTTGGATCCGAAGGTTGCAGATTTGACCCCCAGATCCTTAGAGTGAGCAATGATACACTTGCTCTCCATCTTGTGTGCTCACGGTGTGTTTGTTCACTGCTGTGTGTGTGTGTACACTGGGATGGGTTACATGCAGAGCATAAAGTCCAGGCATGGGTCACTCCAGATCTGGCCAACTGCTCACGTTCACTTCACATCAACCTGCAATCTGTGAAAGTCTCATCGTCATTGGATCATCTCAAAGACTGATTGTTTCATTTAGTGGAAACCAGATTTAATCCATTTATTTGTGTTAAAAGATCACTTTTTGAGCATTATTTGAAAAAACAAAACTCAGTCTGTAACACTGTTGATCAGGAAATTGAAACTTGAAACTGGTGGCCTAATTTGGCCTAGCAACCTTAATTGGCACTTTAGCATAGCTTAGCATAGATAATTATTTTGGGTTAGGCCGCTATCACTTTAACGGTAGAATGCATATGTAAAATATTTTGCTTATTCAAATATTTGAAAAAGTAATTGATCTATTGATGAAAGTTTTTAGATTCTAAACTCTGCTAAGATTCCATAACGTTTCTAACAACTTAATAATGTGTTAATAAGAGTAGATGCAAAATCTCATGAGCGCAGAAAGCAGATGTGTTTCAGCTTTCAGCAGAGCACAGAAGACTTTGAACGAATGCTCTTGATATTCTGTTCGTGGCGCCATTAAAATGTGGGTGAAATTAAACCATGAGGTAGATTCTAAGCTTAGACGTGGCCACCATATTTAAAGAGACAAGATGACGAGTAGACTTCAGCAGACTTTCTGGTTTATTTTTGATAAGCATTTTTAGAGGAGAATCACCATTGTGGTACAGGAACGGATGGTAATCGAAAGATGGGATGTTTATTCTGCCGTTATCAGTGTTATACAGCATGTAATGACAAATTCATCAAGTGAGATCCACTTTTTTAGTATTAATGCCACATTTTATATTTCGTCATGTTGATGTGTACAAATTTCACTAACCTTAGAGATAGGAACGTTCTTGGATTGTGTTTAGATGTTTCATAATCTATACATAATTAAAGTGAATTTAAGACAACATGTTAGATCATCTAATTGCCAAGATATCCCTCACTGCCTAAATTTACTTAAAAAAGTGGAGTGTTCTTTTAAGTTTTGGCTGTTACATTTTGTCCTTTGAGTTGTTTTTCAGTCTTTTATAAAGAAGTCTTATCCATAAAACAAACCTCCCTCAGTACTTCATTTTACTAAAAGCCATCTTGATCCATTGGAATTCTGGATTTGATCTTATATTTATGTGCTCGTGCTATCAGCCGCGGTCTCAGCGCACATGTTTCCAGTCTCATCCTGCTCCAGTTTTTATAAATCAGCTTTATTTTGTTGGAACTTGAAAGGTCCGTTTTTATCTCCTGTGAAGTGCCAGGTGCGGGTCTGCATGTGGGCTAGCCCGGGTTAAAGTTAAACAGAGGCTCATGCTGTCTTCATTAAACCGTCCATCAGGGTTTGTTTGTGTTGAAGATGGGTTTTTGTGAGCTTGGATTGATGTACTGTGAATATGCCCATTATTTTTTGAACCACCTTTAGCTCAAATGCAAACAGTTTAGCATGCTAACCAACACTGTTAAAGAGTACCTCTGTTTTCTGCTTGCTAATGGTAGTCTTAAATACAACAATGAAGACTCTTAAATACTTGTTTGTATTTGCATTTGTTTGTTCCTTGGTTAGATTGCTATATTGCAAGTAACAAAGCAATGCTTACTATTTTTGGTCCATAGCCAGTGCCTTATCACTGCTCTGAATGGCATCAGGTGCGAAGTACCCCTCATGAGACCTGGGCAGCAGGAGGTTCCTGCATGTGGTCAGCCATTGTGGTTCAAAACTGATTGAAAGCACAATATTTGTGTTTCACGCTGCTAAAGTTAATCATTCATTGCCATAGCAGATTGCGTTTGTTTGCTGTGCAGGAAGAACAAAAGAGTTCATTATATTGCTAGGTTAACATCTCACATTGTTTCAAAGACTAAACAAACACCGCTCTGTAGCTCAATATGATCACAATAGTCTAAGTGAGACGAGACTTCGTATTGGACGGACAGAAGCTTAGCTGCCATTCTTATGCTGACCTCTTTAAAACCGTGCTTCTGCTTCACCAGTTTCTCTTCGATGAGTTTATCATGGGGTCATGCTTTCCCTCACACGTGCACACAGTTGCTCTGAACCATAATTAGTGTGAATGCATTTGCATTCACACTATTGAGATCCTGTGTGTTTATTAGTGTGAATGCATTTGCATTCACACTATTGATATCCTGTGTGTTTATTTTTATTAGTGTGAATGCATTTGCATTCACACTATTGATATCCTGTGTGTTTATTAGTGTGAATGCATTTGCATTCACACTATTGATATCCTGTGTGTTTATTTTTATTCTGTTTTATTCTTCCACCCATATTTTGACCGTTAATACCTCCAGAACGCTTTAAGCTAGAAACTCCATTCAAACACCAAAATGTTCAGCTTTCATAGGAATCGATTGCTATTACTTTTCTCATTAAAATGTTTTATAATTTTTAAGATATTTAACTTTATTTAAAATTATTTTCCCATTGAAATGAATGGGAAGCCTCTTCAAATCTTCTTCAAACTTCAGCCTCTTTCAGCTTTAACTACTTCAGCATACTTTCAGCTAGAAACACCATTCAAACTTTAAACAAATCTACACATCTTCAGCTATTTCCACTCTATTCAGCTTTTTCAAATCTTTTATACTTTTTAAGCAATCACAGTTTAAGTTTTAAGCTTTTTTAGCATTTTCAAATTTCACAAGCTTTTTAGAGTGCTTAATCCCTTCGCACTCTAGCTTTTGGCCTCACTTTTTAAGCCAGAAGTTTAGACTTTTGCCTCTCTTATAACACCAGCTGTACACCTCTTAAACACATAAAGTAGATAAAATTGTAGAGATCTTTGTCCTCTTTCAGATGGTGGTGGTTTCGTTTTGATTAGACCAACGGTTTACGCACAAGGAGGCAAAGACCACGAGGAGAGACACAAAATCTGCCATTCACTGCAATGTTAATTTCTCCCAAGCCTCCGTGACAAAAACGCAAATCACAATAGTTTTTAGATCGCTCTCAGTAGTTCATTTTTTGGACTATCTTTCTGAAACTGATGCATGTTATTCACTAAAGCCTTCCGGTTCTGACAGTGAAAGAATTATTTTGATAGCTTTTGTAGTTTTTCTTCAATCTTACTTTGTTTGAGGTGATGTTTTAGGGAAAAAAAGGCTCCGTTTGAGCTTCTCTCCTGTCAGTAAGGTTACCATAGCAACAGCTCAAACACCTGGAGGGGATTACTGTGTGCTCTTGATTGAGAGCTGCTTGCTCTTAACATTACACTCTCTCTCTCTCTCTCTCTCTCTCTCTCACACACACACAATCTCTCTCTCTCTTTCTCTCTCTCTCTCTCTCTCCTCTCTCTCTCTCCTCTTCTCTCTCTCTCTCTCTCACACACAAACACAATCTCTCTCTCACACACACAAACACAATCTCTCTCTTCTCTCCTCTCTCTCTCGCTCACACACAACACATCTCTCTCTCCCTCTCTCTCTCTCTCTCACACACACAAATCTCTCTCTCTCTCTCACACAAGCACGATCTCTCTCTCTCTCTCTCTCTCTCTCTCTCTCTCACACAAGCACAATCTCTCTCTCTCACACACAAACACAATCTCTCTCTCTCTCACACACACACAAACACAATCTCTCTCTCTCTCTCTCTCTCTCTCTCTCTCTCTCACACACAAACACAATCTCTCTCTCACACACAAAACACAATCTCTCTCTCTCTCTCTCCTCTCTCACACACACACACAATCTCTCTCTCTCTCTCACACAAGCACAATCTCTCTCTCTCTCTCTCTCTCAGACAAGCACAATCTCTCTCTCTCACACACAAACGAGAGATTGTGTTGTGGGTGTGAGGAGAGAGGAGAAAGAAAGAGAGAGAGGAGAGAGAGAGGAGAGTGTGTTTGTGTGCGAGAGAGATTGTGCTGTGTGAGAGAGAGAGACATTGTGTTTGTGTGTGAGAGAGGAGAGATGTGTTTGTGTGAGAAATGAGGAGGAGGATTTTTTTGTGCTTTGGGAGCGAGGCAGAGAGTTGTGTGTTGTTTGTTGAGAGAGAGAGAGACGGATGAGATGTGCTTGGGTGAGTAGGAGGGAGAGAGGAGGATGATGCTGGAGAAAGATTGTGCTTGTGTGTGAGAGAGAGAGAGAGAGAGAGAGGATGTGTGTGTGTGTGAGTGTTTTGAGAGAGAGAGAGAGAGAGAGAGATTGTGCTTGGAGTGTGAGAGAGAGAGAGAGAGATGTTAGATTTGTGTGTGGAGAGAGAGAAGATGTGCTTGTCTGAGAGTAGAGAAGAGAGAGAGAGAGTGGAGAGAGAGAACGAGCGAGAGGAGATTTTTTTGTTGAGAGTGAGAGAGAGAGAGATTTGTGTGTCTCGGGTCGTGCTTGATGGACGCACGAGCAGAAGACGAGAGAGAGAGAAGAGAGATGTGTGAGGTACTCCCCTTCCTCTTTTCTAACCATGCAATTCTCTGCTCGTAGATGTAGACAGGCTCTCCTCTGTGAAAGATAGAGCAGATCTTGACGAGTTGGACGCCCGTACAGAGAGAGAGAGATTGTGGCACGAGTAAGGAGTGAGAGCAGATGTCTCTTCATCAGGCTGAGCCTGACCGTGCACTGTGAAGGAGAGAGAGCAGAGTTGTTTCTTACGTTCGACGAGAGACGAGATGCACGAACGTAGAACGGCTGAGAGGAGCACCGAATCGGAGAGGGGTCGTCGGAGAAGGAGAGTGAGAGAGGGAGAGGAGAGAGAGAGGATTGTTGGCTTGGTGAGAGAGAGAAGAGAAGATTGTTGTTTGGTGTGAGGAGATGAGAGATTGTGTGCTTGTCGGAGAGAGAGGAGAGAGAGAGGAGAGAGATGTTTGCTTGTATTTGGCTACGAGTTGAGGGAGGATGGAG
>UELW01000672.1:0-84852 GCA_900490495.1 Danionella dracula
CGAGTAGACTGCGTAAGGGGTAACTGTGTTTGTGGATGTGTGTGACTGGGGGTGCGTTTGGGGATGTGTGTGGACGTGTGGGGTGCGTGTTTGGTGGATGTGTGTGATGTGGAGTGTGTGTTTTGGTGGATGGAGTGGACTTGTGGGGTGTGTTGGTGGAGTGTGAGTGACTGGTGGGGTTTTGTTTGGTGGATGAGGTGTGATGGTTGGCGTGGTTTTGTGGATGTGGTGACTGGGTGGAGTGTGTTTGGTGGATGTGTGTGGACTGGTGGTGTGTTGGTGGTAGAGGTGACTGGTGTGGTGGGTGGTGGATGGTGTGACCGGTGGAGTGTGTTTTGTGGATGAGTGTGACTGGTGGGGTGTGTTTGGTGGATGTGTGTGACTGGTGGGGTGTGTTTGGTGGATGAGAGGCTAGCTAAAAGCATAAGAAATGAGAGCATTCGACAACAGTTTTTGCTCTTTGCTTCTTCTCCCTCGTGTTTATCTGATGTAAAGGGAAAAATCTTGGTTGTCTTGTAGTTGCTTTAAAAAGCTTCATGCTGAAGATCTCTTTTGTCCCAGATGAGCCTTCTGTTTGATAACGAGGGGACCGTTGCGTTCGCCATGTTTATGGCTGTGTGGGGTGAGTCCAGCTGCGGTGAACGGTTTATTTGAACCGAGTTAGAGCTCTGACATGTCCTTCTTTTGTCCAGCCACAGTGTTCCTAGAGTTCTGGAAGCGTCACAGATCGTCCTACGTGTGTGAATGGAGAGTCTTTGACTGGTGCGAGGAAGAGGTACGATTTGAATGAATCACTTCAGACAGACAAGAGCTGAGACGCAAACTAGTTTTCCCATGAAGTGAAGTGAAGCAGGTGCTAGACTGGTTTTGTACCTGGATGGGAGACCTCCAGTGAAAATCAAGAGACCTGGTGCTAGTGAGGACAGCTGGGTCCTAGTGCCCCAGCGAAGGGATTGAGATGTTAAATGAGTTCTGTCTTCCTAAGGTCATAAAAAATATGAGGACGTTACATTAAAAAGATTCGGGTGTAACTCTGCCAATCAAATTATATTCAAGATTTTACCTACGTGTTGATAGCTGTCCCCAATGAGGTTTGAACCCTGGCAGTTGTGAAAGGAAGCACCGTTTTCTCTCCATTTTTTGGAGGACATTCCGGAGGATAAAGAACCCAAATGCAGAGATTTACAGAATGCTGGCTTAAATATGGAGTTGTGGTATTTAAGTGTGTAGTGCAGGGGTGTCCAACGTCGGTCCTGGAGAGCCGGAGCGCTGCACATTTTTGGTTCAACCACCTGTGGCACTAATTATAGTCCTCTGATTGGCTGAAGTAGAGTAGTATGCGTACTACAGCAGGGTTGCAACTAAAATGTGCAGGGCTCCGGCTCTCCAGGACCGACGTTGGATCAATAGAATATATCTTTTATCAGCTTATTTATCAGCTTTCTAGAACAGGGTTTAATTCTGTGGGCATAACTTTAATGATGATAATTTGATTATAAATTAATCAAAGCCCAAACCCACCAAACCTCCTGATTCCTTCTACCCTTTTCAAAACGAATCAGGATTTGTTCCAATTTCTTCTGCTTTAAAATCCATCCTTTTAGTTCAATTCTCCACAGAACCCCGACAAACAGAGTAGAACCAATGAAAAGGCTTTTAACCGCTTGCAAATTGAACCCGTCGTTACATATATCTATTTTATGTTGGGCACACAGGAGGAGGTGATTCTGGAGATTGTGAACGACGATCAGTGTGAACCCAGGATGCACCGGCACTCGTACTTGCGCTCCACCGTTGTCCTGCTCTTCGTCACGCTCATGGTAGGACGTCAGTGGTGAGGCCCGGCACCCGTCTGTTTCTGAGCGAGGCTTTGTGTTGCAGCTGCTGATCATCATCGGCTTGACTCACGCTCTGGTGGTGTTTCGGGTCATCGCGACGGTGGTGCTGGCTGAGAACAGCAGCTGGCCGGTTATCAGTGATAACTCTCAGATGGTGGCGCTGATGCTGGGATCGGTGCTGCACTACCTCACCATCACTGTCATGACTCGGGTACACCTTTCCTCCTGCTGGTGCTCTTGTTAATCACGGGTCTGATTGGCTAGGAGAGTTTAACCCTTTAACACCGGAGCAATCGGGTCCGTGATTCTGTCACGTCAGTGATTCTGTCACGGCAGTGATTCTGTCACGGCAGTGATTCTGTCACGTCAGTGATTCTGTCACGGCAGTGATTCTGTCACGTCAGTGATTCTGTCACGGCAGTGATTCTGTCACGTCAGTGATTCTGTCACGGCAGTGATTCTGTCACGTCAGTGATTCTGTCACGTCAGTGATTCTGTCACGTCAGTGATTCTGTCACATCAGTGATTCTGTCACGTCAGTGATTCTGTCACAGCAATGATTCTGTCACGTCAGTGATTCTGTCACGTCAGTGATTCTGTCAAGTCTGTGATTCTGTCACGTCAGTGATGCTATCGCACCTGTGATTCTGTCGCAGCAGTGATTCTGTCGCATCTGTGATTCTGTCACGGCAGTGATTCTGTCACGGCAGTGATTCTGTCACGGCAGTGATTCTGTCACGTCAGTGATTCTGTCACGGCAGTGATTCTGTCACGGCAGTGATTCTGTCACGTCAGTGATTCTGTCACGGCAGTGATTCTGTCACGTCAGTGATTCTGTCACGTCAGTGATTCTGTCACGTCAGTGATTCTGTCACATCAGTGATTCTGTCACGTCAGTGATTCTGTCACAGCAATGATTCTGTCACGGCAGTGATTCTGTCACGGCAGTGATTCTGTCACGTCAGTGATTCTGTCAAGTCTGTGATTCTGTCACGTCAGTGATGCTATCGCACCTGTGATTCTGTCGCAGCAGTGATTCTGTCGCATCTGTGATTCTGTCACGTCAGTGATGCTATCGCGCCTGTGATTCTGTCGCAGCAGTGATTCTGTTGCGTCCGTGATTTTGTCACGTCTGTGATTCTGTCGCGTCTCTGATTCTTTCGTGTCTGTGATGCTGTCGCGTCTGTGATTCTGTCGCGTCTGTGATTCTTTCGTGTCTGTGATGCTGTCGCATCTCTGATTCTGTTGCATCGGTGATTCTGTCGTGTCTGTGATTCTGCTGCGTCTGTGATGCTGTCGCGTCTGTGATTCTGTCGCGTCTGTGATTCTTTCGTGTCTGTGATGCTGTCGCGTCTGTGATTCTGTCGCATCTGTGATTCAGTCTTGCCAGTGATTCTGTCACGTCTGTGATTTGGTCGAGTCTTTGATGCTATAGTGTCTGTGATGCTATACTGTCTGTGATTCTGTCGCGTCTGTGATTCTTTCGTTTCTGTGATTCTGTCGCATCTGTGATTCAGTCTTGCCAGTGATTCTGTCACGTCTGTGATTTGGTCGAGTCTTTGATGCTATAGTGTCTGTGATGCTATACTGTCTGTGATTCTGTCGCGTCTGTGATTCTTTCGTGTCTGTGATGCTGTCACGTCTGTGATTCTGTCGCATCTGTGATTCAGTCTTGCCAGTGATTCTATCACGTCTGTGATTTGGTCGAGTCTTTGATGCTATAGTGTCTGTGATTCTGTCGCGTCTGTGATTCTGTCACATCTGTGATTCTGTCACGTCTGTGATTCTGTCGCGTCTGTGATTCTGTCACGTCTGTGATGCTGTCGCATCTGTGATGCTATAGTGTCTGTGATTCTGTCACGCCTGTGATTCTGTCTCATCTGTGATGATTCTTTTGCATCTGTGATTCTTTCGCATCTGTGATTCTTTCGTGTCTGTGATGCTATAGTGTCTGATTTAGTCGCATCTGTGATTCTGTCGCGTCTGTGATTCTGTCACGTCTGTGATTCTGTCACGTCTGTGATTCTGTCGCGTCTGTGATTCTGTCACGTCTGTGATGCTGTCGCATCTGTGATGCTATAGTGTCTGTGATTCTGTCACGCCTGTGATTCTGTCTCATCTGTGATGATTCTTTTGCATCTGTGATTCTGTCACGTCTGTGATGCTGTCGCATCTGTGATGCTATAGTGTCTGTGATTCTGTCACACCTGTGATTCTGTCTCATCTGTGATGATTCTTTTGCATCTGTGATTCTTTCGCGTCTGTGATTCTTTCGTGTCTGTGATGCTATAGTGTCTGTAATGCTATAGTGTCTGTGATGCTGTCGCGTCTGTGATGCTGTCGTGTCTGTGATTCTGTCGCGTCTGTGATTCTTTCCTGTCTGTGATGCTATAGTGTCTGTGATTCTGTCGTATCTGCCGCAAAAAAAAAAAAAACTACTACCTTCTTTTTCCCTCCTCTGTCTTTATCTTCTTCCCCTACTGCTTTGGTTTTTTAATCAGTTGATACAATTTCTATTGTGAGAAGTTGAGATAGACTTTGACGGTGTAACAAATTGCATATTGTCTCTCCCTAATGTAAGTCGCTTTGGACAAAAGCGTCTGCCAAATGCATAAATGTAAATGTAAATGCATCTGTGATTCTGTCACGTCTGTGATTCTGTCGCGTCTGTGATGCTATAGTGTCTGTGATTCTGTCATGTCTGTGATTCTGTTGCATCTCTGATTCTGTCACGTCTGTGATGCTATAGTGTCTGTGATTCTGTCATGTCTGTGATTCTGTTGCATCTCTGATTCTGTCACATCTGTGATGCTATAGTGTCTTTGATTCTGTCACGTCTGTGATTCTGTCACGTCTGTGATGCTGTCGCGTCTGTGATGCAATAGTGTCTGTGACTCTGTCACATCTTTGATTCTTTCGCGTCTGTGATGCTATAGTGTCTGTGATTCTGTCACATCTGTGATTCTGTCACGTCTGTGATGCTATAGTGTCTTTGATTCTGTCGCGTCTGTGATTCTGTTGCGTCTGTGATTCTGTCGCGTCTGTGATGCTGTCGCGTCTGTGATGCTGTCGTGTCTGTGATGCAATAGTGTCTGTGACTCTGTCACATCTGGGATGCTGTCGCGTCTGTGATGCTATAGTGTCTGTGATTTGGTCGCATCTGTGATTCTGTCACATCTGTGATGCTGTCGCGTCTGTGATGCTGTCGCGTCTGTGATGCTATAGTGTCTGTGATTCTGTCACGTCTGTGATACTGTCGTGTCTGTGATGCTATAGTGTCTGTGATGCTGTCGCGTCTGTGATGCTATAGTGTCTGTGATTCTGTCACGTCTGTGATACTGTCGTGTCTGTGATGCTATAGTGTCTGTGATGCTGTCGCGTCTGTGATGCAATAGTGTCTGTGACTCTGTCACATATGGGATGCTGTCGCGTCTGTGATGCTATAGTGTCTGTGATTCTGTCACATCTGTGATTCTGTCACGTCTGTGATGCTATAGTGTCTTTGATTCTGTCGCGTCTGTGATTCTGTCGCGTCTGTGATTCTGTTGCGTCTGTGATTCTGTCGCGTCTGTGATGCTGTCGCGTCTGTGATGCTGTCGTGTCTGTGATGCAATAGTGTCTGTGATTTGGTCGCATCTGTGATTCTGTCACATCTGTGATGCTGTCGCGTCTGTGATGCTGTCGCGTCTGTGATGCTATAGTGTCTGTGATTCTGTCACGTCTGTGATACTGTCGTGTCTGTGATGCTATAGTGTCTGTGATGCTGTCGCGTCTGTGATGCTATAGTGTCTGTGATTCTGTCGCGTCTGTGATGCTGTCGCGTCTGTGATGCTGTCGTGTCTGTGATGCAATAGTGTCTGTGACTCTGTCACATCTGGGATGCTGTCGCGTCTGTGATGCTATAGTGTCTGTGATTTGGTCGCATCTGTGATTCTGTCACATCTGTGATGCTGTCGCGTCTGTGATGCTGTCGCGTCTGTGATGCTATAGTGTCTGTGATTCTGTCACGTCTGTGATACTGTCGTGTCTGTGATGCTATAGTGTCTGTGATGCTGTCGCGTCTGTGATGCAATAGTGTCTGTGACTCTGTCACATATGGGATGCTGTCGCGTCTGTGATGCTATAGTGTCTGTGATTTGGTCGCATCTGTGATTCTGTCACATCTGTGATGCTGTCGCGTCTGTGATGCTATAGTGTCTGTGATTCTGTCACATATGGGATGCTGTCGTGTCTGTGATGCTATAGTGTCTGTGATTTGGTCGCATCTGTGATTCTGTCACATCTGTGATGCTGTCGCGTCTGTGATGCTATAGTGTCTGTGATTCTGTCACGTCTGTGATGCTGTCGCGTCTGTGATGCTATAGTGTCTGTAATTCTGTCATGTCTGTGATACTGTCGTGTCTGTGATGCTATAGTGTCTGTGATGCTGTCGTGTCTGTGATGCTATAGTGTCTGTGATGCTGTCGCGTCTGTGATGCTGTCGTGTCTGTGATGCTGTCGTGTCTGTGATGCTATAGTGTCTGTGATGCTGTCGCGTCTGTGATGCTGTCGTGTCTGTGATGCTATAGTGTCTGTGATGCTGTCGCGTCTGTGATGCTGTCGTGTCTGTGATGCTATAGTGTCTGTGATGCTGTCGCGTCTGAGATGCTGTCGTGTCTGTGATGCTATAGTGTCTGTGATTCTGTCACGCCTGTGATTCTGTCTCATCTGTGATGCTATAGTGTCTGTAATTCTGTCATGTCTGTGATACTGTCGTGTCTGTGATGCTATAGTGTCTGTGATTCTGTCGTGTCTGTGATGCTGTCGTGTCTGTGATGCTGTCGTGTCTGTGATGCTGTCGTGTCTGTGATGCTGTCGTGTCTGTGATGCTATAGTGTCTGTGATGCTGTCGTGTCTGTGATGCTATAGTGTCTGTGATGCTGTCGCGTCTGTGATTCAGTCGCGTCTGTGATTCTGTCGCCTCCTTAACATCTGAGAATAAATCAACGCGTGAAAAGAACCCTGAAAGCTCAATCCAAACAAAACAGTTTTAGTCGATGTAAAACACCTTAAGGTTCATTTCTGTAATCTCAAACGTCTTGTTGTTCTACATTTATAGCTGTTTATAAAGAGAAACTTGATGAAAATTCAAATATGTTTTTTTTTTTTACTTTTCTTGTTATCACACTGTTCTGAACTTTTATAACATAATAATAAAGCCAGCTTTTGAAAGTTTTATTTCATCTGAAAATAAATGTGCAAAAAAATTATACAAAGAACATTTTATGAGAAAAAGATTAAAAACAAGACACCCTGTTATAATTGCTGCATGATCAAAGGGGTTAAAGGGTAATTAGCTCCGGGGAGTGGTGAACGAGGTTGATGGTGGCCGTTGTTTCTGCAGGTGAACTGTAAGGCAGCCATGAAGCTGAGTGAGCTAGGTCTGTGGATCCGGGTTTGTGCTCATCAGATATCTGGATCTTACTGCGTATTATTTGATAACGTTTTGATCGTGTTTTGTGATTGTTCTCAGAGAATGATTGCTCGCATGCTGCCTTTGAGCGCAGCTTCACGGTGAAGATGTTTCTCTTCCAGTTCTTTACAATGTTCTCGTCCCTCATCTACACCGCCTTCTTCCTGGGAAGGTATTTAGTTTTTTTTTTTTTACTTCCGGGGTTGCGGGTGCCAACATGCAATATTTGCATTGTACTGACCTCTTGGACTGATCTCTTTTTCTTTTAATTGTGAGTATATTATGTCACTTAAAAGTTTTATAATTTTTTGTTAAAGAAAAATAGTTTTCTGAGATTGATTCTCAGCTGTATGGTTGGATACATTAAATTTATAAATAAAAAACTATTTAAGTAAATCAGCAATAAGAAATGAAAAAAGAAAATTAAATTAAATTAAATAAAAACTATAAATAATAAAATAAGATAAAGTACTAAAATACAATTATCAATATTTTATTTAATTTAATGTTACTTTATTTACATTTGATTTGAGTTTAATCGAATTGTTATCATGTTAGCATATTTTACTTACATTTTAATTTATATAAACGGATGTTATTGTTTTTAAATTGTAATATATATATACATATATATTAATATGTTTTTCTATAACATTTCATATTGTATTTATTAATCAGTTTAATTCAATAATTGTATATATTTTTTTACAATATCATTAATTATAAATTATTTTTGTTGACTTCATTTACATTTTAATTTAATTTAATATTATATTAATTTAATAATATATAATTATATTTATATAAATACTTCAAAAATATAATAAAAATGTTATATTTTACTTTATTAACATTTTGACATTTTGGATTGATTTTATATAACTTTACTAGTAAACAATTATTTCATTTACATGTTAAATTAAATTCAATTAAATTAAATTACATTTAATTTCAGGATCAATGGTCATCCAGGAGGCTACGTGAAGATATCTGGAATTTGGAGACTGGAGGAGGTGCACCCTTTATAAACGTTAACACAGACACTGACAGGCTTTCTCTTCCGTGTTCATGTGATCTTTCTGTCTCTGTGTCTCAGTGCCACCCGAGCGGCTGCCTGACAGACTTATTCATTCAGATGTCCATCATCATGCTTCTCAAACAGACCTTCAACAACATCTTCGAGTATTTGGGGCCGTAAGCATCTTTTTCTTTCTCTTTCTTCTGTTTCGTCCGCTCGTGTTAATGTATCACCGTGATGGAGAGCTGTTTCGGGCCCTGCTGGCTGATGTAGTGGCTCTCCAGGAGTCTCACCATGGCTCTTAGAAACAGAGAGGAACGTAATAGCGCCTGCTCTCTCCGTCCACAGCTGGTTCAGACGCTGGCTGAGCAGAAAGAAGACCCAGAGGAGGATGAGACGCTCCCTGAGATGCTCGAAGAAGGAATGTCTGGGTACCAGAGATGGGTCCGAACTCTGTGACGACTGTAAACTGGAGGAGCTCCACGGAAACTACGGTCTGCTCAAAACCGACCGCTTCAGCCTCTTCAACGAGTTCCTGGAGATGGGTTTGTTAGCTTCTCACCAAGCCACGCCCCCCTACAAAACCTTTCTAAAGTGATGGTTAGCCGGCGCAAACATCTGAGCGGTCAAATGAACTTTCTATGTTAAAATTTAAGTCACTATATCTTTAGATTGTGTTCTCATACAAACCATACAGGGCGGCACGGGGGCGCAGTGGGTAGCACGGTCGTCTCACAGCAAGAAAGTTGCTGGTTCGAGCCTCGGCAGTTGTTATCTCTGTGTGGAGTTCTCATGTTCTCCTCGTGATCGCGTGGGTTTACTCCGGGTGCTCCGGTTTCCTCCACGAGTCCAGAGCAAGAAGGTCTCTGGTTCGAGCCTCGGCTGGGTCAGTTGGTATCTCTGTGTGGAGTTCTCATGTTCTCCTCGTGATCGCGTGGGTTTTCACCGGGTGCTCCGGTTTCCTCCACGAGTCCAGAGCAAGAAGGTCTCTGGTTCGAGTCTCAGCTGGGTCAGTTGGTATCTCTGTGTGGAGTTCTCATGTTCTCCTCATGATCGCGTGGGTTTACTCCGGGTGCTCCGGTTTCCCCCACGAGTCCAGAGCAAGAAGGTCTCTGGTTCGAGCCTCGGCTGGGTCAGTTGGTATCTCTGTGTGGAGTTCTCATGTTCTCCTCGTGATCGCGTGGGTTTACTCCGGGTGCTCCGGTTTCCTCCATGAGTCCAGAGACATGCGGAATAAGAGAATGAGATAAAAACGATTGTTTGTAGTATTTGAGTGTGTGGATGTTTGGGTTGCAGCTGGAAGGGCATCCGCCGCATAAAACATATGCCAGAAGAGTTGGCGTGGCGAGTCCGAAAGGGAAAAAGATGAACCATACAGCGCAAAATTTTATTTAAAACTTAAAGATGCAAGCAGCGATGAAGAGCGCTTGCACCTTCGGCGCACTCATCCTCGTCCGCACCACAAACGCTCGTTGTTTAAAAAAAACTGTCTCCTTTTGCAAATTTAAAAAAAAACTAGGTGGCGCTGTGACTTATTGTGTGCCTCGTAATATGGATGTGTTCACACTAGGACCGTCTTGAGAATCTGATGGTTTGGGACCGATCGGACGTTGCATGGCTGAGCTATGACAACTTCCTGTTTCAAATCCATATTTGGACATTCCCTGAGCTCTATGGCCACGCCCCTTGGCAGTACCCCAAAAAACTTCGCAATTTAAACTGAAGATTTACTTTACGATTCTTCTGGCTGAGTTTAAAAATGAAAGAGTAAATAATATTTTTATTGAAAGTGTAAAATAACTGATATCCTGTCCAGTTTCGAAAATCGACCCAATTTTACATTTTTTTTTTGACGTCCTGCACACGTGTGACACGTTTTATTCTGTGTATTTTATTCTGCCTGAAATAGAGGTGTAAACAACAACAAAAACACATTGTAAATTCTCGCAACTAGGTGGCGCTATGACTGATAGTGTTGTCAAATGAACGTGTTCAGGCTTGGACTAGTTTGAGCCCGATCGGATGTTCTATGCCTGAGTTATAACAACTTCCTGTTTCGAATTGGACGTTCACTGGTGACCACGCCCATTTTGAGAGTTTTTCTTCTAAATAACCATCTTCCTGTCGATTTTGGAAACAGGGTTTATATTAGTAAAAGTTGCAGCTTGGTACTATACACATGTGTACCAAATTTCATTCGTCTACGACAAACTGTTTACGCAATAGCAGCTAAAACGTGTTAGGTGGTGCTATAGAGCCATTTTTAAAACCCTTATCAGATGAAACTCCAAACGTGTGAAGCATGTTTAGGCCCTCAAAAGTCCAACCAAAGGCGGAAACGAAGAATAATAAGAAATAAAGAGAAATACTTTTGCGCTGGTGCCGGAGCCCTCACAATGAGGTTGTAGCCCTGACCTCTGTGTTCTCCTGCATCTCCTCAGTGATCCAGTTCAGCTTCACCACCATCTTCGTGGCCGCGTTTCCTCTGGCTCCGTTACTCGCTCTGCTGAACAACATCATCGAGATTCGCCTGGACGCCATCAAGATGGTGAGCCTGGAGCGCAGGCTGGTGCCTACCAAAGCCAACGATATCGGTGAGGACCGGCGAACACATTCAGGAACGAGGTTCAACAAGAGCTAAACATCTCGTCCCAGACATAGAAAATGAAAAATAACTTAAAAAAATCACTATTCTAAGAGAATCTGAATCACTTTCAAGACTCTTCTCGAAAGCTTTCCAGGTCAGAAGATCAAATCTGATCCACAAAATGACTTTATTCAGCGTTCTTGAGAACACGACGATCAGATTCACCAAATCCAGAGATCTTGAGGTCAGGTTTGAGGAGCGTGTGCTTCAGTCCAAAACAGCCCCGCAAAAATCAAAAGGTTCTCAAAGTCTATGCTTGAGCTGTCAAAGCGCTTAAAGACACATGTTTTGCTATCGCAACCGATAAAAGCACGCCACAGCAATTTAAATAATAATTAGACATTTGATTGAAAAAGGAAAATGGGAACCAATTATTTTATTGGATTCACATTAAAAAGCCTAAAACAATTTTATGGGCACCAAAAAATTAAATACGCTATTTACAAACATTATGTAAGAAGATAAATATCTTTTTTTATATAATTGATGGGGGAAAAAGTTTTGAAGTTGGAAAAAGAATAGCAGATCAAAAAAAGTTTAGTTTTTTTAATAATTGATGAGAAAAGTTTTGTTTTTAAATAATTGATGAGAAAAGTTAAGTTTTTTAATAATTGATAGAAAAAATGTGATGTTGGAATAATACTTTTTTTTGTAAATGATAGGAAATAATTTTAGACGTTGGAATTAATTATTTTTTTATTAATTCATGGAAAAAGTTTTGTTTTTTTAATAATTGATAGGAAAAAGAATAGTGAAGAAAAAAGTTTTTATATAATTGAAAGAAAAAAGTTTAGACGTTGGAATTAATTTATTTTTTTATAATTGATTGGAAAATTCTTGGAATTGAAAAAAATAAAGAATTAGATGAACAATTATTGAAATTATTCTAAAACTCTCCATAATTTATATGGTTTACACAAATTGAAATGCTATTTTAAAATAAGTCGTATTTAATATTTATGTTACATGTATTATAAATTTTTACAAAATTTTTGTTAGTGACTCATTTGTTTTCTCTCTTAAACTATTTTGATTAGATCTTTACCTTCTACATCTTTTCGATCTCCATCTCAGTGCAGAAGAGAACGTCATTAAGAATAAAGAAGTTTATGATGGAGTTAGGGCTGAACTCAAACTTTACATTCTTTTTCAAAGCTAAATTATTATTATTATTATTATTATTATTATTTAAAAAGTTTTTTCAAAGCCAAACATAGTTTTTTTTAAGTACAGATTTTTTTCCTCAATGTAAACTTTATTCTTCCAATATTTGTTGTCTCTGCCAGATTTTCTTCTTCTGTATTTTTACAATGTCAACTTTATTCTTAACTTTCTTTCTTCTCAGTGCCAAAATCTTATCCCTCAATTTATTTTTTGTCCTTAATTTTTTTCCAATGCCAATAATTAGTTCTCCTTTTTTCTCAATTGCAATAATTTTTTCCTTCAATTGATTTTTTCCTTAATTGCAATAAATTTTTTTCTCTATTTTTCTCCTTACATTTTTTTTTCTCAATTGCAATTATTTTTGCCTTCAATCTTTGTCAATGGCAAAACTTTTTTTTTGCCTAGTTTTTTAAGGGCATTTTTTTTCTTCAGGTGATTGATAAATAACCTTTTTAAAACCGAAAACGTTTTTAATGGCTAAAAAAGCTAAAAAGAATGAAAAGATAAACAAAAACACAAAAGCTGAAAAGATTTTAGATTTTCCAACGTGGGACGACGTTTGACCCCGAGCGAAACAAATCCAGTTTCATCTGAGAACATTTAGAACATCTGTTAGAACCAGAAAACCGTCTCTTAAACCTGACGAAGCTTCCAAACTCAGTTTTACCGAACAGTAGAATCAGAACCAGCAGGTGTGTAGAGCCCTCATGAGGACTCACCAGGCTGCGCCGCGCGCGCGCTCTGCTCTGCTCTGCGCAGGCGTTTGGACGGATGTGCTGGAGGCCGTCGGCGCGCTCGCGGTCGTCGCGAACGGTCTGGTGATCGGCATCTCGTCTGACTTCATCCCTCGTCTGGTGTACCAGTACCTGTACGGGCCGTGCCCCGCCGGCGCCGCCGCTGGAGTGGAGTGAGTGCACGCGCCGCAGAGCTTCTCTCCTCTGTTCGCTAAACACTTTCTGAGGTCGACTCTCGTGTGTTTCTCAGCTGTATGCTTGGGTACATCAACAACACTCTGTCCGTCGCTAACATGAGCGATGAGAGAGTGAGGGAGGACTTCACTCCGGAGCAGAGGACCACCGACGCTGGCATGAACGTCTCTCACTGCAGGTAACGCTGTTCCTCCCACCAGGAGTGCGCTCGTTGGAGTCCGTGTTGAGGGTTGTAATCTCTCTTGTTTTTTAAATTCATCTGCCCTTGTGTTTTCTGTTTTATTTACTTGCTGGAGTGCTTTCTGAAATGTTCTTTTGTTTTTTGATTTGTAATCGTGTTTTTTTAACTTGTTCTTTTGCTTTCGTAACAGAGAACTGTTCGCACCTCTGGGCCACCGTACACATCTCAAAAGCATAGTAGAACGTGAAGAAGTCACAGTCAGAGTCAGAATCTAGGGTTTGATTCCTTCTGTTCTCGTGATTGATTCGTTCTGTTCTCGTGTTTGATTCGTTCTGTTCTCGTGTTTGATTCCTTCTGTTCTCGTGATTGATTCGTTCTGTTCTCGTGATTGATTCGTTCTGTTCTCGTGATTGATTCGTTCTGTTCTCGTGTTTGATTCGTTCTGTTCTCGTGTTTGATTCGTTCTGTTCTCGTGATTGATTCGTTCTGTTCTCGTGTTTGATTCCTTCTGTTCTCGTGTTTGATTCGTTCTGTTCTCGTGATTGATTCGTTCTGTTCTCGTGATTGATTCCTTCTGTTCTCGTGATTGATTCGTTCTGTTCTCGTGATTGATTCGTTCTGTTCTCGTGATTGATTCGTTCTGTTCTCGTGATTGATTCGTTCTGTTCTGGTGTTTGATTCGTTCTGTTCTCGTGATTGATTCCTTCTGTTCTCGTGTTTGATTCGTTCTGTTCTCGTGTTTGATTCGTTCTGTTCTCGTGTTTGATTCGTTCTGTTCTCGTGTTTGATTCCTTCTGTTCTCGTGATTGATTCGTTCTGTTCTCGTGATTGATTCGTTCTGTTCTCGTGTTTGATTCCTTCTGTTCTCGTGATTGATTCCTTCTGTTCTCGTGTTTGATTCGTTCTGTTCTCGTGATAGATTCGTTCTGTTCTCGTGATTGATTCCTTCTGTTCTCGTGTTTGATTCGTTCTGTTCTCGTGATTGATTCGTTCTGTTCTGGTGTTTGATTCGTTCTGTTCTCGTGTTTGATTCCTTCTGTTCTCGTGATTGATTCCTTCTGTTCTCGTGTTTGATTCGTTCTGTTCTCGTGTTTGATTCGTTCTGTTCTCGTGATTGATTCCTTCTGTTCTCGTGTTTGATTCGTTCTGTTCTCGTGATTGATTCGTTCTGTTCTCGTGATTGATTCGTTCTGTTCTCGTGATTGATTCGTTCTGTTCTCGTGATTGATTCGTTCTGTTCTCGTGATTGATTCGTTCTGTTCTCGTGTTTGATTCCTTCTGTTCTCGTGATTGATTCGTTCTGTTCTCGTGATTGATTCCTTCTGTTCTCGTGTTTGATTCGTTCTGTTCTCGTGATTGATTCGTTCTGTTCTCGTGTTTGATTCGTTCTGTTCTCGTGTTTGATTCGTTCTGTTCTCGTGATTGATTCGTTCTGTTCTCGTGTTTGATTCGTTCTTTTCTCGTGTTTGATTCATTCTGTTCTTTTGTTTGATTCCTTCTGTTCTCGTGTTTGATTCGTTCTGTTCTCGTGTTTGATTCGTTCTGTTATCGTGTTTGATTCGTTCTGTTCTCGTGATTGATTCATTCTGTTCTTTTGTTTGATTCATTCTGTTCTCGTGTTTGATTCATTCTCTTCTCCTGATTGATTCGTTCTGTTCTCGTGTTTGATTCGTTCTGTTCTCGTGTTTGATTCGTTCTGTTCTCGTGTTTGATTCGTTCTGTTCTCGTGTTTGATTCGTTCTGTTCTCGTGTTTGATTCGTTCTGTTCTCGTGTTTGATTCGTTCTGTTCTCGTGTTTGATTCCTTCTGTTCTCGTGATTGATTTGTTCTGTTCTCAGGTTTGATTCGTTCTGTTCTCGTGTTTGATTCGTTCTGTTCTCGTGTTTGATTCGTTCTGTTCTCAGGTTTGATTCGTTCTGTTCTCGTGTTTGATTCCTTCTGTTCTCGTGTTTGATTCGTTCTGTTCTCGTGTTTGATTCCTTCTGTTCTCGTGATTGATTCGTTCTGTTCTCGTGTTTGATTCGTTCTGTTCTCGTGTTTGATTCCTTCTGTTCTCGTGATTGATTCGTTCTGTTCTCGTGTTTGATTCCTTCTGTTCTCGTGTTTGATTCGTTCTGTTCTCGTGTTTTATTCCTTCTGTTCTCGTGTTTGATTCGTTCTGTTCTCGTGTTTGATTCGTTCTGTTCTCGTGTTTGATTCGTTCTGTTCTCGTGATTGATTCGTTCTGTTCTCGTGATTGATTCCTTCTGTTCTCGTGTTTGATTCGTTCTGTTCTCGTGATTGATTCGTTCTGTTCTCGTGTTTGATTCGTTCTGTTCTCGTGATTGATTCGTTCTGTTCTCGTGTTTGATTCGTTCTGTTCTCGTGTTTGATTCCTTCTGTTCTCGTGTTTGATTCGTTCTGTTCTCGTGATTGATTCGTTCTGTTCTCGTGATTGATTCCTTCTGTTCTCGTGATTGATTCGTTCTGTTCTCGTGTTTGATTCGTTCTGTTCTCGTGATTGATTCCTTCTGTTCTCGTGTTTGATTCGTTCTGTTCTCGTGTTTGATTCGTTCTGTTCTCGTGTTTGATTCCTTCTGTTCTCGTGATTGATTCGTTCTGTTCTCGTGTTTGATTCGTTCTGTTCTCGTGATTGATTCGTTCTGTTCTCGTGATTGATTCGTTCTGTTCTCGTGTTTGATTCGTTCTGTTCTCGTGATTGATTCGTTCTGTTCTCGTGTTTAATTTGTTCTGTTCTCGTGATTGATTCGTTCTCTTCTCGTGATTGATTCGTTCTGTTCTCGTGTTTGATTCGTTCTGTTCTCGTGATTGATTCGTTCTGTTCTCGTGTTTGATTCCTTCTGTTCTCGTGATTGATTCGTTCTGTTCTCGTGTTTGATTTGTTCTGTTCTCGTGTTTGATTCCTTCTGTTCTCGTGATTGATTTGTTCTGTTCTCGTGTTTGATTCCTTCTGTTCTCGTGATTGATTCGTTCTGTTCTCGTGATTGATTCGTTCTGTTCTCGTGATTGATTCCTTCTGTTCTCGTGTTTGATTCGTTCTGTTCTCGTGATTGATTCGTTCTGTTCTCGTGATTGATTCGTTCTGTTCTCGTGATTGATTCGTTCTGTTCTCGTGATTGATTCGTTCTGTTCTCGTGATTGATTCGTTCTGTTCTCGTGTTTGATTCCTTCTGTTCTCGTGATTGATTCGTTCTGTTCTCGTGTTTGATTCCTTCTGTTCTCGTGATTGATTCGTTCTGTTCTCGTGATTGATTCGTTCTGTTCTCGTGATTGATTCGTTCTGTTCTCGTGATTGATTCGTTCTGTTCTCGTGTTTGATTCGTTCTGTTCTCGTGATTGATTCGTTCTGTTCTCGTGATTGATTCGTTCTGTTCTCGTGTTTGATTCCTTCTGTTCTCGTGATTGATTTGTTCTGTTCTCGTGTTTGATTCCTTCTGTTCTCGTGATTGATTCGTTCTGTTCTCGTGATTGATTCGTTCTGTTCTCGTGATTGATTCGTTCTGTTCTCGTGATTGATTCGTTCTGTTCTGGTGTTTGATTCGTTCTGTTCTCGTGATTGATTCCTTCTGTTCTCGTGTTTGATTCGTTCTGTTCTCGTGTTTGATTTGTTCTGTTCTCGTGTTTGATTCCTTCTGTTCTCGTGATTGATTCGTTCTGTTCTCGTGATTGATTCGTTCTGTTCTCGTGTTTGATTCGTTCTGTTCTCGTAATTGATTCGTTCTGTTCTCGTGATTGATTCGTTCTGTTCTCGTAATTGATTCGTTCTGTTCTCGTGTTTGATTCCTTCTGTTCTCGTGTTTGATTCGTTCTGTTCTCGTGATTGATTCGTTCTGTTCTCGTGTTTGATTCGTTCTGTTCTGGTGTTTGATTCGTTCTGTTCTCGTGATTGATTCCTTCTGTTCTCGTGTTTGATTCGTTCTGTTCTCGTGTTTGATTTGTTCTGTTCTCGTGATTGATTCGTTCTGTTCTCGTGATTGATTCGTTCTCTTCTCGTGTTTGATTCGTTCTGTTCTCGTGATTGATTCCTTCTGTTCTCGTGATTGATTCGTTCTGTTCTCGTGTTTGATTCGTTCTGTTCTCGTGATTGATTCGTTCTGTTCTCGTGATTGATTCGTTCTGTTCTCGTGATTGATTCGTTCTGTTCTGGTGTTTGATTCGTTCTGTTCTCGTGATTGATTCCTTCTGTTCTCGTGTTTGATTCGTTCTGTTCTCGTGATTGATTCGTTCTGTTCTCGTGATTGATTCGTTCTCTTCTCGTGTTTGATTCGTTCTGTTCTCGTGATTGATTCCTTCTGTTCTCGTGATTGATTCGTTCTGTTCTCGTGTTTGATTCGTTCTGTTCTCGTGTTTGATTCGTTCTGTTCTCGTGTTTGATTCCTTCTGTTCTCGTGTTTGATTCGTTCTGTTCTCGTGATTGATTCGTTCTGTTCTCGTGTTTGATTCGTTCTGTTCTCGTGATTGATTCGTTCTGTTCTCGTGTTTGATTCGTTCTCTTCTCGTGATTGATTCGTTCTGTTCTCGTGTTTGATTCCTTCTGTTCTCGTGATTGATTCGTTCTGTTCTCGTGTTTGATTCGTTCTGTTCTCGTGTTTGATTCGTTCTGTTCTCGTGTTTGATTCGTTCTGTTCTCGTGTTTGATTCGTTCTGTTCTCGTGATTGATTCGTTCTGTTCTCGTGTTTGATTCCTTCTGTTCTCGTGTTTGATTCCTTCTGTTCTCGTGTTTGATTCGTTCTGTTTACGCATTTGACTCATTTATAAATAAAAAAGTTGTGCACAAAACAATTATGTCGGCTTTACAGATTGTGGAGCAGCACGGCTTTATACTCCTCTGGCAGGTGACTGAGGGGCGGAGCTTCCACTGAACAGAACGAGCTCCTGCTGAGAACACACACTCACATAAACACGTTTCGATTGCTTTGCAGAATTTCTCTGAACTAGAGCATATGAGCGCATTCCACCCGTTCTCATCCACGCGCTGTTTGCTCCTCAGATACCGAGACTACAGGAGCAGCGAGGACTTCAGCTTGACGAACCAGTTCTGGGTGATCCTGGCAGCGCGTCTGGTGTTCATTATCGTGTTTCAGGTAGAGAGAGGCAGAAATCAAGACCTGAGGAACCGTGACTGATTCGCTTTGTCTCCAAACAGCACGTGGTGGTGATGTTTAAGTGTGTGACGAGCTGGTTCGTGCCCAACACGCCGCTGGATGTGAGGAACAAGCGTCTAGACGACAAACTCCACCGCCTGAAAGAAGAGCTGAGGTGAGGAGAGACTTCCACGATCACCGTTCTGTTCTGGTGTTTGATTCGTTCTTTTATCGTGATTGATTCGTTCTGTTCTCGTGATTGATTCGTTCTCTTCTCGTGTTTGATTCGTTCTGTTCTCGTGTTTGATTCGTTCTGTTCTCGTGTTTGATTCGTTCTTTTATCGTGATTGATTCGTTCTGTTCTCGTGTTTGATTCGTTCTGTTCTCATGATTGATTCGTTCTGTTCTCCTGTTTGATTCGTTCTGTTCTCGTGTTTGATTCGTTCTGTTCTCGTGATTGATTCTTTCTGTTCTCCTGTTTGATTCGTTCTGTTCTCGTGATTGATTCGTTCTCTTCTCGTGTTTGATTCGTTCTGTTCTCGTGTTTGATTCGTTCTTTTCTCGTGTTTGATTCGTTCTGTTCTCGTGTTTGATTCGTTCTGTTCTCGTGTTTGATTCGTTCTTTTCTCGTGTTTGATTCGTTCTGTTCTCGTGTTTGATTCGTTCTGTTCTCGTGTTTGATTCGTTCTGTTCTCGTGATTGATTCGTTCTCTTCTCGTGTTTGATTCGTTCTGTTCTCGTGTTTGATTCGTTCTGTTCTCGTGATTGATTCGTTCTGTTCTCGTGTTTGATTCGTTCTGTTCTCGTGTTTGATTCGTTCTTTTCTCGTGTTTGATTCGTTCTGTTCTCGTGTTTGATTCGTTCTGTTCTCGTGTTTGATTCGTTCTGTTCTCGTGATTGATTCGTTCTCTTCTCGTGTTTGATTCGTTCTGTTCTCGTGTTTGATTCGTTCTGTTCTCGTGATTGATTCGTTCTGTTCTCGTGTTTGATTCGTTCTGTTCTCATGATTGATTCGTTCTGTTCTCGTGATTGATTCGTTCTGTTCTGTTTGATTCGTTCTGTTCTCGTGATTGATTCGTTCTCTTCTCATGTTTGATTCGTTCTGTTCTCGTGTTTGATTCGTTCTGTTCTCGTGTTTGATTCGTTCTCTTCTCGTGATTGATTCGTTCTCTTCTCGTGTTTGATTCGTTCTCTTCTCGTGTTTGATTCGTTCTGTTCTCGTGATTGATTCGTTCTGTTCTCCTGTTTGATTCGTTCTGTTCTCGTGTTTGATTCGTTCTGTTCTCGTGATTGATTCGTTCTGTTCTCCTGTTTGATTCGTTCTGTTCTCGTGATTGATTCGTTCTCTTCTCGTGTTTGATTCGTTCTGTTCTCGTGTTTGATTCGTTCTTTTCTCGTGTTTGATTCGTTCTGTTCTCGTGTTTGATTCGTTCTGTTCTCGTGTTTGATTCGTTCTTTTCTCGTGTTTGATTCGTTCTGTTCTCGTGTTTGATTCGTTCTGTTCTCGTGTTTGATTCGTTCTGTTCTCGTGATTGATTCGTTCTCTTCTCGTGTTTGATTCGTTCTTTTCTCGTGTTTGATTCGTTCTGTTCTCGTGTTTGATTCGTTCTGTTTCTCGTGTTTGATTCGTTCTGTTCTCGTGTTTGATTCGTTCTTTTCTCGTGTTTGATTCGTTCTGTTCTCGTGTTTGATTCGTTCTGTTCTCGTGTTTGATTCGTTCTGTTCTCGTGTTTGATTCGTTCTGTTCTCGTGTTTGATTCGTTCTTTCGTTTGATTCGTTCTGTTCTCGTGTTTGATTCGTTCTGTTCTCGTGATTGATTCGTTCTGTTCTCGTGTTTGATTCGTTCTGTTCTCGTGTTTGATTCGTTCTGTTCTCGTGTTTGATTCGTTCTGTTCTCGTGTTTGATTCGTTCTGTTCTCGTGATTGATTCGTTCTCTTCTCGTAGTTGATTCGTTCTGTTCTCGTGATTGATTCGTTCTGTTCTCGTGTTTGATTCGTTCTGATCTCGTGTTTGATTCGTTCTGTTCTCGTGATTGATTCGTTCTCTTCTCGTAGTTGATTCGTTCTGTTCTCGTGATTGATTCATTCTGTTCTCGTGTTTGATTCGTTCTGTTCTCGTGTTTGATTCGTTCTGTTCTCGTGATTGATTCGTTCTGTTCTCGTGTTTGATTCGTTCTGTTCTCGTGTTTGATTCGTTCTGTTCTCGTGATTGATTCGTTCTGTTCTCGTGATTGATTCGTTCTCTTCTCGTAGTTGATTCGTTCTGTTCTCGTGATTGATTCGTTCTCTTCTCGTAGTTGATTCGTTCTGTTCTCGTGTTTGATTCGTTCTGTTCTCGTGTTTGATTCCTTCTGTTCTCGTGATTGATTCCTTCTGTTCTCGTGATTGATTCGTTCTGTTCTCGTGATTGATTCGTTCTGTTCTCGTGATTGATTCGTTCTGTTCTCGTGTTTGATTCGTTCTGTTCTCGTGTTTGATTCGTTTTGTTCTCGTGATTGATTCGTTCTGTTCTCGTGTTTGATTCGTTCTGTTCTCGTGATTGATTCGTTCTGTTCTCGTGATTGATTCGTTCTCTTCTCGTAGTTGATTCGTTCTGTTCTCGTGTTTGATTCGTTCTGTTCTCGTGTTTGATTCGTTCTGTTCTCGTGTTTGATTCGTTCTGTTCTCGTGTTTGATTCGTTCTGTTCTCGTGATTGATTCGTTCTGTTCTCGTGATTGATTCGTTCTGTTCTCGTGTTTGATTCGTTCTGTTCTCGTGTTTGATTCGTTTTGTTCTCGTGATTGATTCGTTCTGTTCTCGTGTTTGATTCGTTCTGTTCTCGTGATTGATTCGTTCTGTTCTCGTGATTGATTCGTTCTCTTCTCGTAGTTGATTCGTTCTGTTCTCGTGTTTGATTCGTTCTGTTCTCGTGTTTGATTCGTTCTGTTCTCGTGTTTGATTCGTTCTGTTCTCGTGTTTGATTCGTTCTGTTCTCGTGATTGATTCGTTCTGTTCTCGTGTTTGATTCGTTCTGTTCTCGTGATTGATTCGTTCTGTTCTCGTGTTTGATTCCTTCTGTTCTCGTGTTTTATTATTCGTTCTGTTCTCGTGTTTGATTCGTTCTGTTCTCGTGATTGAATTCGTTCTGTTCTCGTGTTTGATTCGTTCTGTTCTCGTGATTGATTCGTTCTGTTCTCGTGTTGTTTCGTTCTGTTCTCGTGATTGATTCGTTCTGTTCTAGGTGATTCTCTGTCGGTTTGATTCGTTCTGTTCTCGTGTTGATTCGTTCTGTTCTCGTGATTGATTCGTTCTGTTCTCGTGTTTGATTCGTTCTGTTCTCGTGATTGATTCGTTCTGTTCTCGTGATTGATTCGTTCTGTTCTCGTGTTTGATTCGTTCTGTTCTCGTGTTTGATTCGTTCTGTTCTCGTGTTTGATTCGTTCTGTTCTCGTGTTTGATTCCTTCTGTTCTCGTGTTTGATTCGTTCTGTTCTCGTGTTTGATTCGTTCTGTTCTCGTGTTTGATTCGTTCTGTTCTCGTGTTTGATTCGTTCTGTTCTCGTGTTTGATTCCTTCTGTTCTCGTGTTTGATTCCTTCTGTTCTCGTGTTTGATTCGTTCTGTTCTCGTGATTGATTCCTTCTGTTCTCGTGTTTGATTCGTTCTTTTCTCGTGATTGATTCGTTCTGTTCTCGTGATTGATTCCTTCTGTTCTCGTGTTTGATTCGTTCTTTTCTCGTGATTGATTCGTTCTGTTCTCGTGTTTGATTCGTTCTGTTCTCGTGATTGATTCGTTCTGTTTCTCGTGTTTGATTCGTTCTGTTCTCGTGTTTGATTCGTTCTGTTCTCGTGATTGATTCCTTCTGTTCTCGTGTTTGATTCGTTCTGTTCTCGTGATTGATTCGTTCTGTTCTCGTGTTTGATTCGTTCTGTTCTCGTGATTGATTCGTTCTGTTCTCGTGATTGATTCGTTCTGTTCTCGTGATTGATTCGTTCTGTTCTCGTGTTTGATTCGTTCTGTTCTCGTGATTGATTCGTTCTGTTCTCGTGTTTGATTCGTTCTTTTCTCGTGTTTGATTCGTTCTGTTCTCGTGTTTGATTCGTTCTGTTCTCGTGATTGATTCGTTCTGTTCTCGTGTTTGATTCGTTCTGTTCTCGTGTTTGATTCGTTCTGTTCTCGTGTTTGATTCGTTCTGTTCTCGTGTTTGATTCGTTCTGTTCTCGTGATTGATTCGTTCTCTTCTCGTAGTTGATTCGTTCTGTTCTCGTGATTGATTCGTTCTGTTCTCGTGTTTGATTCGTTCTGATCTCGTGTTTGATTCGTTCTGTTCTCGTGATTGATTCGTTCTCTTCTCGTAGTTGATTCGTTCTGTTCTCGTGATTGATTCATTCTGTTCTCGTGTTTGATTCGTTCTGTTCTCGTGTTTGATTCGTTCTGTTCTCGTGATTGATTCGTTCTGTTCTCGTGTTTGATTCGTTCTGTTCTCGTGTTTGATTCGTTCTGTTCTCGTGATTGATTCATTCTGTTCTCGTGATTGATTCGTTCTCTTCTCGTAGTTGATTCGTTCTGTTCTCGTAGTTGATTCGTTCTGTTCTCGTGTTTGATTCGTTCTGTTCTCGTGTTTGATTCCTTCTGTTCTCGTGATTGATTCGTTCTGTTCTCGTGATTGATTCGTTCTGTTCTCGTGTTTGATTCGTTCTGTTCTCGTGTTTGATTCGTTCTGTTCTCGTGATTGATTCGTTCTGTTCTCGTGTTTGATTCGTTCTGTTCTCGTGATTGATTCGTTCTGTTCTCGTGATTGATTCGTTCTCTTCTCGTAGTTGATTCGTTCTGTTCTCGTGTTTGATTCGTTCTGTTCTCGTGTTTGATTCGTTCTGTTCTCGTGATTGATTCGTTCTGTTCTCGTGATTGATTCGTTCTGTTCTCGTGTTTGATTCGTTCTGTTCTCGTGATTGATTCGTTCTGTTCTCGTGTTTGATTCCTTCTGTTCTCGTGTTTGATTCGTTCTGTTCTCGTGTTTGATTCGTTCTGTTCTCGTGTTTGATTCGTTCTGTTCTCGTGATTGATTCGTTCTGTTCTCGTGTTTGATTCGTTCTGTTCTCGTGATTGATTCGTTCTGTTCTCGTGTTTGATTCCTTCTGTTCTCGTGTTTGATTCGTTCTGTTCTCGTGTTTGATTCGTTCTGTTCTCGTGATTGATTCGTTCTGTTCTCGTGTTTGATTCGTTCTGTTCTCGTGATTGATTCGTTCTGTTCTCGTGTTTTGATTCGTTCTGTTCTCGTGATTGATTTGTTCTGTTCTCGTGTTTGATTCCTTCTGTTCTCGTGTTTGATTCGTTCTGTTCTCGTGTTTGATTCGTTCTGTTTCTCGTGATTGATTCGTTCTGTTCTCGTGTTTGATTCGTTCTGTTCTCGTGATTGATTCGTTCTGTTCTCGTGATTGATTCGTTCTGTTCTCGTGATTGATTCGTTCTGTTCTCGTGTTTGATTCGTTCTGTTCTCGTGATTGATTCGTTCTGTTCTCGTGTTTGATTCCTTCTGTTCTCGTGTTTGATTCGTTCTGTTCTCGTGTTTGATTCGTTCTGTTCTCGTGTTTTGATTCGTTCTGTTCTCGTGATTGATTCGTTCTGTTCTCGTGTTTGATTCGTTCTGTTCTCGTGATTGATTCGTTCTGTTCTCGTGTTTGATTCGTTCTGTTCTCGTGTTTGATTCCTTCTGTTCTCGTGTTTGATTCGTTCTGTTCTCGTGTTTGATTCGTTCTGTTCTCGTGTTTGATTCGTTCTGTTCTCGTGTTTGATTCGTTCTGTTCTCGTGTTTGATTCGTTCTGTTCTCGTGATTGATTCGTTCTGTTCTCGTGATTGATTCGTTCTGTTCTCGTGTTTGATTCCTTCTGTTCTCGTGTTTGATTCGTTCTGTTCTCGTGATTGATTTCCTTCTGTTCTCGTGATTGATTCCTTCTGTTCTCGTGTTTGATTCGTTCTTTTCTCGTGATTGATTCGTTCTGTTCTCGTGATTGATTCGTTCTGTTCTCGTGTTTGATTCGTTCTGTTCTCGTGTTTGATTCGTTCTGTTCTCGTGATTGATTCCTTCTGTTCTCGTGTTTGATTCGTTCTGTTCTCGTGATTGATTCGTTCTGTTCTCGTGTTTGATTCGTTCTGTTCTCGTGATTGATTCGTTCTGTTCTCGTGATTGATTCGTTCTGTTCTCGTGATTGATTCGTTCTGTTCTCGTGTTTGATTCGTTCTGTTCTCGTGATTGATTCGTTCTGTTCTCGTGTTTGATTCGTTCTGTTCTCGTGTTTGATTCGTTCTGTTCTCGTGATTGATTCGTTCTGTTCTCGTGTTTGATTCGTTCTGTTCTCGTGATTGATTCGTTCTGTTCTCGTGTTTGATTCGTTCTGTTCTCGTGTTTGATTCGTTCTGTTCTCGTGTTTGATCCTTCTGTTCTCGTGATTGATTCGTTCTGTTCTCGTGTTTGATTCCTTCTGTTCTCGTGATGATTCGTTCTGTTCTCGTGTTTGATTCGTTCTGTTCTCATGATTGATTCGTTCTGTTCCTCGTGTTTGATTCGTTCTGTTCTCGATGTTTGATTCGTTCTGTTCTCGTGTTTGATTCGTCTGTCTCGTGTTTGATTCGTTCGTGTTTGATTCGTTCTGTTCTCGTGTTTGATTCGTTCTGTTCTCGTGTTTGATTCGTTCTGTTCTCGTGTTTGATTCGTTCTGTTCTCGTGTTTGATTCGTTCTGTTCTCGTGTTTGATTCGTTCTGTTCTCGTGTTTGATTCGTTCTTTTCTCGTGATTGATTCGTTCTGTTCTCGTGTTTGATTCGTTCTGTTCTCGTGTTTGATTCCTTCTGTTCTCGTGTTTGATTCGTTCTGTTCTCGTGTTTGATTCGTTCTGTTCTCGTGATTGATTCCTTCTGTTCTCGTGTTTGATTCGTTCTGTTCTCGTGTTTGATTCGTTCTGTTCTCGTGTTTGATTCCTTCTGTTCTCGTGTTTGATTCGTTCTGTTCTCGTGTTTGATTCGTTCTGTTCTCGTGATTGATTCCTTCTGTTCTCGTGATTGATTCCTTCTGTTCTCGTGTTTGATTCGTTCTGTTCTCGTGATTGATTCCTTCTGTTCTCGTGTTTGATTCGTTCTGTTCTCGTGATTGATTCCTTCTGTTCTCGTGTTTGATTCGTTCTGTTCTCGTGATTGATTCGTTCTGTTCTCGTGATTGATTCGTTCTGTTCTCGTGATTGATTCGTTCTGTTCTCGTGATTGATTCGTTCTGTTCTCGTGTTTGATTCGTTCTGTTCTCGTGATTGATTCGTTCTGTTCTCGTGTTTGATTCGTTCTGTTCTCGTGTTTGATTCGTTCTGTTCTCGTGATTGATTCGTTCTGTTCTCGTGTTTGATTCGTTCTGTTCTCGTGTTTGATTCGTTCTTTTCTCGTGATTGATTCGTTCTGTTCTCGTGTTTGATTCGTTCTGTTCTCGTGATTGATTCGTTCTGTTCTCGTGTTTGATTCGTTCTTTTCTCGTGATTGATTCGTTCTGTTCTCGTGTTTGATTCGTTCTGTTCTCGTGATTGATTCGTTCTGTTCTCGTGTTTGATTCGTTCTGTTCTCGTGTTTGATTCGTTCTCTTCTCCTGATGGATTCGTTCTGTTCTCGTGTTTGATTCGTTCTTTTCTCGTGATTGATTCGTTCTGTTCTCGTGTTTGATTCGTTCTGTTCTCGTGATTGATTCGTTCTGTTCTCGTGTTTGATTCCTTCTGTTCTCGTGTTTGATTCGTTCTGTTCTCGTGATTGATTCGTTCTGTTCTCGTGTTTGATTCGTTCTGTTCTCGTGTTTGATTCGTTCTGTTCTCGTGTTTGATTCGTTCTGTTCTCGTGATTGATTCGTTCTGTTCTCGTGTTTGATTCGTTCTGTTCTCGTGTTTGATTCGTTCTGTTCTCGTGATTGATTCGTTCTGTTCTCGTGTTTGATTCGTTCTGTTCTCGTGATTGATTCGTTCTGTTCTCGTGATTGATTCGTTCTGTTCTCGTGTTTGATTCGTTCTGTTCTCGTGTTTGATTCGTTCTGTTCTCGTGATTGATTCGTTCTGTTCTCGTGTTTGATTCGTTCTGTTCTCGTGATTGATTCGTTCTGTTCTCGTGTTTGATTCCTTCTGTTCTCGTGTTTGATTCGTTCTGTTCTCGTGTTTGATTCGTTCTGTTCTCGTGTTTGATTCGTTCTGTTCTCGTGTTTGATTCGTTCTGTTCTCGTGTTTGATTCGTTCTGTTCTCGTGTTTGATTCGTTCTGTTCTCGTGATTGATTCGTTCTGTTCTCGTGATTGATTCCTTCTGTTCTCGTGTTTGATTCGTTCTGTTCTCGTGATTGATTCGTTCTGTTCTCGTGATTGATTCCTTCTGTTCTCGTGTTTGATTCGTTCTGTTCTCGTGATTGATTCGTTCTGTTCTCGTGTTTGATTCGTTCTGTTCTCGTGTTTGATTCCTTCTGTTCTCGTGATTGATTCCTTCTGTTCTCGTGATTGATTCGTTCTGTTCTCGTGTTTGATTCGTTCTGTTCTCGTGATTGATTCGTTCTGTTCTCGTGATTGATTCGTTCTGTTCTCGTGATTGATTCGTTCTGTTCTCGTGATTGATTCGTTCTGTTCTCGTGTTTGATTCGTTCTGTTCTCGTGATTGATTCGTTCTGTTCTCGTGTTTGATTCTTTCTGTTCTCGTGTTTGATTCGTTCTGTTCTCGTGTTTGATTCGTTCTGTTCTCGTGTTTGATTCCTTCTGTTCTCGTGATTGATTCGTTCTGTTCTCGTGTTTGATTCGTTCTGTTCTCGTGTTTGATTCCTTCTGTTCTCGTGATTGATTCGTTCTGTTCTCGTGATTGATTCGTTCTGTTCTCGTGTTTGATTCGTTCTGTTCTCGTGTTTGATTCCTTCTGTTCTCGTGATTGATTCGTTCTGTTCTCGTGATTGATTCGTTCTGTTCTCGTGTTTGATTCGTTCTGTTCTCGTGTTTGATTCGTTCTGTTCTCGTGATTGATTCGTTCTGTTCTCGTGTTTGATTCGTTCTGTTCTCGTGATTGATTCGTTCTGTTCTCGTGATTGATTCGTTCTGTTCTCGTGTTTGATTCGTTCTGTTCTCGTGATTGATTCGTTCTGTTCTCGTGTTTGATTCGTTCTGTTCTCGTGATTGATTCGTTCTGTTCTCGTGTTTGATTCGTTCTGTTCTCGTGATTGATTCATTCTCTTCTCCTGATTGATTCGTTCTGTTCTCGTGATTGATTCGTTCTGTTCTCGTGTTTGATTCCTTCTGTTCTCGTGATTGATTCGTTCTGTTCTCGTGTTTGATTCGTTCTGTTCTCATGATTGATTCGTTCTGTTCTCGTGTTTGATTCGTTCTGTTCTCGTGTTTGATTCGTTCTGTTCTCGTGTTTGATTCGTTCTGTTCTCGTGTTTGATTCGTTCTGTTCTCGTGTTTGATTCGTTCTGTTCTCGTGTTTGATTCGTTCTGTTCTCGTGTTTGATTCGTTCTGTTCTCTTGATTGATTCGTTCTGTTCTCGTGTTTGATTCGTTCTGTTCTCGTGATTGATTCGTTCTGTTCTCGTGATTGATTCGTTCTGTTCTCGTGTTTGATTCGTTCTGTTCTCGTGATTGATTCGTTCTGTTCTCGTGTTTGATTCGTTCTGTTCTCGTGTTTGATTCGTTCTGTTCTCGTGTTTGATTCGTTCTGTTCTCGTGTTTGATTCGTTCTGTTCTCGTGTTTGATTCGTTCTGTTCTCGTGTTTGATTCGTTCTGTTCTCGTGTTTGATTCGTTCTGTTCTCGTGTTTGATTCGTTCTGTTCTCGTGTTTGATTCGTTCTGTTCTCGTGTTTGATTCGTTCTGTTCTCGTGTTTGATTCGTTCTGTTCTCTTGATTGATTCGTTCTGTTCTCGTGTTTGATTCGTTCTGTTCTCGTGATTGATTCGTTCTGTTCTCGTGTTTGATTCGTTCTGTTCTCGTGATTGATTCGTTCTGTTCTCGTGTTTGATTCGTTCTGTTCTCGTGTTTGATTCGTTCTGTTCTCGTGTTTGATTCGTTCTGTTCTCGTGTTTGATTCGTTCTGTTCTCGTGTTTGATTCGTTCTGTTCTCGTGTTTGATTCGTTCTGTTCTCGTGTTTGATTCGTTCTGTTCTCGTGATTGATTCCTTCTGTTCTCGTGATTGATTCCTTCTGTTCTCGTGTTTGATTCGTTCTGTTCTCGTGTTTGATTCGTTCTGTTCTCGTAAATGATTCGTTCTGTTCTCGTGTTTGATTCGTTCTGTTCTCGTGATTGATTCGTTCTGTTCTGGTGTTTGATTCGTTCTGTTCTCGTGATTGATTCGTTCTGTTCTCTTGATTGATTCGTTCTGTTCTCGTGTTTGATTCGTTCTGTTCTCGTGTTTGATTCGTTCTGTTCTCGTGTTTGATTCGTTCTGTTCTCGTGTTTGATTCGTTCTGTTCTCGTGATTGATTCGTTCTGTTCTCGTGATTGATTCGTTCTGTTCTCGTGTTTGATTCGTTCTGTTCTCGTGATTGATTCGTTCTGTTCTCGTGTTTGATTCGTTCCGTTCTAGAGAGAGAAGAGAGCGTTCTCAGGAAGTGGAGACCAGAAGAACACATAACGGAAACGCTCCTGCAGCCTCCAAACAGAGAAAACACAGGAAGTTAAACAACATGTGAGAGTAGCGCCTCCGACTGGGGTAGCACTTTCTAATAGCTACACACCTTTAGCCATTAGTCAAGCCTTAGCAAATACTTCATCAATTTATAAATCTTTGTTTCTTTAGTTTTACACATTTTTAAGCAAATAAATGTTTTCTTGGTTTATAAGCATCTACATATGCTTGTAATATGTTCAAACTTGCTGATCTTAATATTAATTAACTGATTTTAAATAGTGAAATAAATGTATAAATGAGTAACTGATCCTCAATAAAGCATGACATAATGTTAATCATATTTTAACGAGTAGATGCTTATAAATAAGCAATAAAGCCTTTAAGTTATATTTGTATAATGTTTAGAAATGTGTATCAGCAAAGAAACAATGCTTTATCAAATATTAAGTAGTTATTTGCTGATGCTAGTGATTAATAGATTTAAATCTGGAGCTTGTGATGAAGCGATGTCTGTGATAAAATGAAATGTTTTTGCACTTCTTGATTCGTGAAGAGAATTAAGTAAATTTTGTACCATTTTTAAAACTTATTCGTTTTCTAAAATTAGTTTATATCCAAGATTCTGGATGATAGTTAAGCTGGAGATGCTTTTGGAACCCTGCATTTCTATAAAGTTCTAAATGGTTCAGTTGTTTTTTTGCTGGTTTCTCGTCTCCGGCTCAAATTGAGCAAAGCCATGGTTCAACTCCTTAAAGCTCAATTATTCTTTCGCTTTTCCTAGAAAGCACTTTTAGTGGACTCCAGTTTTTGTTTCTTCTTTTGCAAGATAAAAAAGCTAAGTTGACAGTAGGTCCAGCAACTTCTCCAGACGGTGTTGTCTTGCCAAAAAATAAATAAATATATGTGTGTGTGTGTGTGTGTGTGTGTGTTTTTACAAATATGTAGCGGTTTAGTTTATTTCAGTTAGTTATTATTCTGTTTACTAGCCATCGAATGCACTGTAAAAAACCATTTGCATACTTTTTGCAAGAAATGTAATTACTTACAATAATCAAAAAAATGTTTTAAAGTACTAACTTCAGTAAATGTACTCAAAATTCTCAGTACACGTAATTGAGAGCTGGTATATGTAACGGAATAGTCATACATAAATATAATCAATTTAGGTTTCCTGTAGTTAATTAATAAACTTACTTGGATTCTGCTGCTAAGTTTGCATATAATAAATAAGTTAACCAATTTCCTAAAAAGTAAATAAAATTAAATGATTATTCAAAATATACTAGATTGTCTTATTTAAATGTGAATACGTGCTCTTCAGAGAATCTGTGGGTGGCTCTGAAAAGAGCCGTTGTGTGGGAGAGCGTGTCGGGTTTATTTCTTGGCGGCCTTCTCGGTTTTCTTGGGCAGCAGCACCGCCTGGATGTTGGGCAGCACGCCGCCCTGAGCGATGGTCACTCCGCCCAGCAGTTTGTTCAGCTCCTCGTCGTTACGGACGGCCAGCTGCAGGTGGCGCGGGATGATGCGGGTCTTCTTGTTGTCGCGAGCGGCGTTTCCCGCCAGCTCCAGGATCTCAGCGGTCAGGTACTCGAGCACGGCCGCCAGATACACCGGAGCCCCGGCGCCGACGCGCTGAGCGTAGTTTCCTTTCCGGAGGAGTCTGTGAACGCGACCCACGGGGAACTGGAGCCCGGCCCTGGAGGAGCGAGTCTTAGCCTTAGCGCGGGCCTTCCCTCCGGATTTTCCTCTTCCGCTCATGATGAAGAACTTGCTCGATAACAGTCAATCGTGTGTGGGCGCTTCGAGAAATTCAGGCTCAATAAATAGACAACATGCTTGTCGTCTATTGGTTAGAACACGTCTCAGTCGAACCAATCATCACGTTTCCCTCCAACATTCAAACAACATGTATGTTTGACCCAAATCTGCTGAAATGTGTTGTTATTACTTTTCACTTCAGTAACTATTTGTCAAAATCCAACATTTTTATTGAAATAAGGTTTTGTTGATTTTCCAGGCTGCGCTGAACGTGTTTGAGGGGAAACAAACAACTTAATTTGCTCAAGTTAATTTCTAAAAGCTATTTCTGATTGTCCCATCCCTGATTTAGCAACGATAACTTTAAATGTCTTCATATAAGTCAATGTTAATCACCGCCTGCCTTCAAATTCAGATCTTATTGTAGCGTTTAATCCAGGGAGCACACGCTGAGATCGTAAAACATCAGTTTTCAACATGTATGTTTAAAGTTGTTTCATAAAAAAAAAAAAAAGATTTTTAGTGTGCAAATAGACATTATTTACCTCTTGTTACCTTTATTTCCGTTCTTCTATAGTTGAGTGACCAGAGTTAGACTTCATCCGTGTGACAAATTGGGTATTGTTTCTACTTTAAGGGCCAATACCGTCTGCTAAATGTAGATTTGTTAACATGTAAAGCGAAATAAAATACATGCCTTCTACGTTTGATAAACGCCGTTATACAATACATTTCTTATCTTCATAAAATCAGGTTTAAGGTCATTCAATATATTCTAAATCTGGAAGATTGAAAAAAACATATGTAAACTGAATTAAAGTGCTGTACTTTGTAAGTATTGTTGAAGCAGTATTTTTGGAAGTATTTTATTGCGTTTAAAGTTTTGATTTAATTGTAAGAAAAAAAATTCAATATTGAAAACTATTAGTATAATTGTTACACTGTAGTTGGGTCTTTACAAACAAAGCTAATAGCGTCGAAAGTAATGCCTTTCTGGATAAGTTGGGTGGCTCTTAAAAGAGCCTTTGTGGTGGTGGTGACGGAGCCCGCGGAGCTCTACTTGGAGCTGGTGTACTTGGTGACGGCCTTGGTGCCCTCGGACACGGCGTGTTTGGCCAGCTCTCCGGGCAGCAGGAGGCGCACGGCGGTCTGGATCTCTCTGGAGCTGATGGTGGAGCGCTTGTTGTAGTGAGCGAGGCGAGACGCTTCCCCGGCGATGCGCTCGAAGATGTCGTTGACGAACGAGTTCATGATGCCCATCGCTTTGGAGGAGATCCCGGTGTCGGGATGGACCTGCTTCAGCACCTTGTACACGTAGATGGCGTAGCTCTCCTTCCTGGACCTCTTGCGCTTCTTCCCGCCTTTCCCCGCGGTCTTGGTGACGGCTTTCTTGGAACCCTTCTTGGGCGCGGACTTCGCTGGCTCAGGCATGATCGGATCTACAGAGAACCGGTAATACTCGAGGAGCGGCTGAGACGAGTATTTAAGCGGCTCTCGAGCGGTCCTCGTGACGCACGCTTTCATCTGTGATTGGACAACGGATGAGAGACATGATTTCATTGGTTTCAAGTTAAGAACACTTTCAGCGGGTAACCCCGCCCATTTCTCCTCTCTTCGATCTTAAAACCCTTTGTTCAACTTTTGAATTTCCCGCTCAAATCTGTTGCTTGTTAAAGTAAAACATTAAAATATTCAAAAACTAAATATTATACAAAATGATAGCAAAACACACACACACACACAGTATAATGTGTATTTGCTATAATATTTATTTTTAGAGAGACTTACACTTTGTTAAACAAATGTAGGGAGAAATAACAACTGGTCGAAGACAGTTAAAGTTTTACATCAGATTAGACACTTATTTCGCGTTTATATTCAGGCGACGGGAGCCCACTTATTTAAATAAATGACAAAAAATAACATGTATTTAAAAGATTTTAAGCATTATGCCATTACAGACTCACTTCCAAATTCAATTTTTGCTCTACAGTGAGTCAGTAAAGCTGAGCAGTACATCAGATACTGGTCCGAACCCTTTAATAAGAATCCTCATCAAAACTCAAACTCTACAATCATTATTCTATTAATTACTAGGATTGTGACTGTTGTCAAGGTTTTTATTATTAGAAGAAAGATAGAAGTGTTAACAAGTTTAACTAACTTGTGTTGATAACTTAAACTAAATTCCGAAACACAAGGAACTCTCTTTAAAGACAGTGTGGGTGGCCCTGAAAAGGACCTTTTGGTTAAAGACGATCAGCTTGTTATTTATCCGCCGAACCCGTAGAGAGTGCGCCCCTGGCGTTTGAGAGCGTACACCACATCCATGGCGGTGACGGTCTTCCTCTTCGCGTGCTCGGTGTAAGTGACCGCGTCCCGGATCACGTTCTCCAGGAACACCTTCAGCACTCCGCGAGTCTCCTCGTAGATCAGCCCGGAGATACGCTTCACTCCTCCGCGGCGAGCGAGACGACGGATCGCGGGTTTCGTGATTCCCTGGATGTTATCCCGGAGAACCTTCCGGTGACGCTTGGCGCCCTCCTTTCCCGAGTCCTTTTCCGCCTTTTCCTCTGCCAGACATTTTCAATTATCGTTCGACAACGGTTTGTAAGTAGATGCATACCAGACGAGAACAGTAATTTTTAGTCCTCTACAGGACCTTGTTGAAACCCACAAGGAGGAGCTTTAAAACGTCACGTGACGGTTTCAGAATTTGGCGAACATTAGTCTATTGTCACTTATCTTTGTCTATAACGATTGTTGTGATTCGTTTATATAATTCTTCTATACTTAAAATCAAGTAGTAACAAATGTAAATAGACAGTGTAGAAAAGAAAATGAAAGAAAGTAAAATAAAGGACAGTAAATAAAATGAGAGAGGATTAAGAGACTCTTCCCAGATCAGAGAAAATAACAGATTATTGGGAATATTAACATTTAAGACATTTCGGTACACGAATGTTAAAAAAGCAAGCTTTAGAGTAATTACAATAGTTTTAGCATAATACGCTACGACATTATTTGCTACTTAAAATATCTTCATAATTATCAACACTTAAAAGTGTTCTATAGACTTTGTTTATTGATTAAGACAAATAAATGTGAAGGAAAATCTTTATCTCTATAAAAAGTCTAAAACAAGAAACAAATACATTTTTGTATCTTTGCAGCATTAACCAAATCAAGTTTTGGCTAAATGCTTTCTTTTGTAAAAAAAAAAAAACTAAATGTAAACAGATTTCATGTTCTGCTCTCAAGCTGAATTATTTAAAGATCATCAAACCTAAACTAATGTGAAAAAACTCAGACATTGATTTATGCTATTCTTATTTTATTTTTAAATATTATAATTTATTCCTAAAGTTGTTTGTCCAGCGGAGTTTTCTCTTATTAGCTCATAAGAGCTGTTCTACTTCATCTTTATTTTTTTTGTTACTTTTGTGGACTTTGTAGCACTGATGAAAGAAAGAAAATATGGTTATCAATTTATTATGGATAGAATCACAGATTTAAAACTTGTATCTTCAACATAAACTTCATAAAACTGCTGCTTAGCTCTCAGGTCAAACCTAAAGATTGTTAATCCAAATGCAACTGAAAAAAAAAACATGTCTGCAACGTAAACTCTTTTATTTGAGATAAAGAGCTTCTAATAACAAGAGTTTATTAAAGACCTTTTCAATATAATTTTATAGTTATACTAACAGGTCAACATAATCACGGTGATTATTCCAGATAATTCAAAATTTATAGAAATTTTAGAAGAGACTTTTACGTGATTACGTATTCTTGTGCATTATTAAAATTTAATCAATTTGTCTTTCATTGTTTAAGTGGTGGCTCTTAAAAGAGCCTTTGGGTTCGGTGGAGGTTCTCGGGGGGATCTTAAGCCCTCTCTCCGCGGATGCGGCGCGCCAGCTGGATGTCTTTGGGCATGATGGTGACTCTCTTGGCGTGGATGGCGCACAGGTTGGTGTCCTCGAAGAGCCCCACCAGGTAAGCCTCGCTGGACTCTTGCAGGGCCATGACGGCGGAGCTCTGGAAGCGCAGGTCGGTCTTGAAGTCCTGAGCGATCTCTCTCACCAGCCGCTGGAAGGGCAGCTTGCGGATCAGCAGCTCGGTGGATTTCTGGTAGCGGCGGATCTCTCTCAGGGCCACGGTTCCGGGCCGGTAACGGTGAGGCTTCTTCACGCCGCCGGTGGCGGGCGCGCTCTTGCGAGCGGCTTTGGTAGCGAGCTGCTTCCGGGGAGCTTTTCCTCCGGTGGATTTACGAGCGGTCTGCTTGGTTCTGGCCATTTCTACAATAGAAGCGTTCTTTAGCAGAAGATCAATGAGCTGGAGGCGCAGCAGACTCGTCTCTTTATCCTCCTGCGCTCTGAAGCGCGGGGCACAAGAGAGAGCTGATTGGTTCGTAGCGTACACACGTGTCCGTTCCACCCAATGGCTGCTCGTTCGCTGAATTCAAAACTAAAGCGCTTCCCGCCCAAATTGTCCTTTGTTTTGAAGGTTTAGTTAAATACGCATTGTTTTCCTACTCCGGGAAGAACGTATATATGAGTTATTTGCCAAGTACATAAACTGTATTAAGAATGGTCAATTTAATAGTGTATATCAACTATAAGTGATTATTTTCACTTGAATATGAACATGCGATTTAAAACCTTTTACTCCTCTCTCTCTACAATTTATTTGCAGTCTGGGATTTGGGCTGCAAACAGATTTCACTACTGTTGTGCCTAAAAACGTGTATGTGACAAATAATTTTATTTTGAGTCTGTTCTTTTTCAAGAACTTAAAGAACTCAGGACTCTTACCTAAATTGTCAAAACTTTCTCAAACTTTGATGATGTCGATTTTTCTTTGTGTCAATGGAAAACGTTATTTAAAGCCATAATTAACTTAGATGTGCTTATACATACTTGTACATTATTTTCGTACACTTTACCGTAACCCATTTTATGTATTTAGTTTGCTTTATAATTACAATTTCACCTAGGAATAGCTAAACTATCTTTAAGGATTGTTAATAACGCTATTTAGAGGAGCTTTGGGTGGCTCTTCAAGGAGCTGTCTTTGCAATACGTTTTATTTTGGTAGTCTATAACACTCGCACATCATATTTATATAGATACTACAATCCTGAAGTCTTCCATTTCAAATATTGCTCTTCAGAGAATCTGTGGGTGGCTCTGAAAAGAGCCGTTGTGTGGGAGAGCGTGTCGGGTTTATTTCTTGGCGGCCTTCTCGGTTTTCTTGGGCAGCAGCACCGCCTGGATGTTGGGCAGCACGCCGCCCTGAGCGATGGTCACTCCGCCCAGCAGTTTGTTCAGCTCCTCGTCGTTACGGACGGCCAGCTGCAGGTGGCGCGGGATGATGCGGGTCTTCTTGTTGTCGCGAGCGGCGTTTCCCGCCAGCTCCAGGATCTCAGCGGTCAGGTACTCGAGCACGGCCGCCAGATACACCGGAGCCCCGGCGCCGACGCGCTGAGCGTAGTTTCCTTTCCGGAGGAGTCTGTGAACGCGACCCACGGGGAACTGGAGCCCCGCTCGAGACGAACGGCTCTTGGCCTTGGAGCGAGCTTTGCCGCCGGTTTTACCTCTTCCGCTCATGATGAAATTAAACGAGATCAATCTTGCACTGTAACAAGACAAATAAACGTGTAGACAAAATCTGATTCAGGCTCTATAAATAGAAAACTTAGCTTGTTGTCTATTGGGCAGAGCACACCTCTCAGTCTAACCAATCATCATACTTCCCTCCAATACTTAAACCGCTCCTTTGTTTGACTCGAGCCGCGTACAGCGGCTTTGCTTTCTAAACCTAAAGCTCTACTGGGGCACAAGCTTCCCACTCCTTTAAACCCAATTGCGTATATAAATATTAGTGCTGTCAAAGTAAACGCGTTAACGCATGCGTTAAATTTGAAATGTATAACAAGTAAAATTAAAATGACTAATTTCTTGCGGTTTCAGGCTTTCTTGTTTCCTGACGTGCTTTAAATGAAGTATAATGCAGTTACAGCACGCAACACACATCGTGCTCAGGGAGACACGCAAAGATAGCCTCTTAAAATCACAGTGCTCTTTGTTCAAAGTGCATTCATTCAGTCTAACTGTGTAAAAATGAGGAATGACAGAACGCGGAGACTTTTGGACACCTAAACCATAGTACATTTAACCCTCACAAACTAATGAAACAGCCGCGTCTCTTGTCTGTTTTGTTCGTGTGTGTTCGAGTACTTGCTCAGTGGTGGCGCCAGAAAAGATAGAGTTAACAGAGGAAGATCAACATATAGTTAAATTCAAACATGATTCTCCAAAAGGAAGGACAGCACTAATCACACACGAATGAAGATCGCTGCTGTTATTGATCCAAGGTTTAAAGACCTAAAGTTTCTTCTCAAAGATGAAAGGAATGATGCTGTTAATGGCAGAGAGTCCTGGAAAACAAGAGCACAAACTAACACCAACCAAAGAAGAGAAGGTAAAAGTTCATTTGGAGGATATTGAGGGTTTACTGCAGCTATGTTGTTTACATGACAAAACCTGTTACAAGTTAAATAAAAAATGCAATAAACAATCATGTTTTGAATTTAAATAGTCTATATGTCTTCAATTTACATTAGTTATTTACATTTTACTATTATATATTTTAAAAAGTTTCTTTGTTGTCATTGGGATTAATCATGATTCATTTTGAAAAATTGGGCGATTAATTTGTGAATTTTTTTAATAGATCAACACCACTAATATATATATATATATATATATATATATATATATATATATATATATATATATATATAATCTGTGGTGTAAAAATATACTTACAACAAAATGGATAAAAAGCCAAAGACAAAGGTTTGAAAAACTTAATATATAAAGACTTCAGGAACACAGCCATGATTTTATGACAACAGATTTAAAATGAATACATTTTTACAAAATAAAAAAACAATAATGAAGGTAATTAAGAATAATTAAGTAACTCCACCGAGCAACGCCACAGAGCCGTATTCTTGTATCTGTTTCTCTTTTATTCCTATACTTTGTTTTCTTTGCTACTTTCCTCATACGTCTGCTACCATGTGCTTCCAGTACATTCCAGTCATTCTCTCAGCTGCACGTCGCTCCGCCCGTCCTCGTGGAACACACTCCAACGATTCAAACCTTCGCTCACTTCATCTTGCCTCACCAGAACCGTGCTCTCTCTCTGTGGGACTTCCACTCACTCATGTCCTCCTTCGACATGACTCTTGTCCCTACCACAGCCACCCAAAAATAAGGAAATAGATCTAGATCTCATTTACACAGGCAGCTGCTCTCCTGATCATCTCACAGTTACTCCTCTGCACACATCTGATCACTTCTTCATCACGTTCAAACTCACACTGCCTACAAGCTCACACTCAACACCACCCCCTGTCACCTTCCGACGTAACCTTAAATCCCTTGATTCCTCTCTCTCTTTTCTTCAGCTGTGTCCTCTTCTCTTTTAACACCTGGAAACTTTTCCTCTTTCAACACTCACGATGCAACTAACCGTTTCTGCTCCACACTCGCTGCATGCCTCGATCAACTATGCCCTCTCTCTTCCAGACCAGCCAGAATAACATCATCAAACCCTTGGCTATCGCACGCTTTCCGGGAACAGAGGTCCACCCTCAGATCGGCAGAGCGCAAAATGGAAGAAATCAAAGAGCATGGCAGACCTCGAAGCGTACCAATCTGAACTCTCAACCTTCTCAAGCAAGGTACAAGACGCAAAGACTACATACTACCACGACAAGATTGAACATGCCAAGGACAGCCAAAAGCTCTTCAGGACTTTCAACTCACTCCTCTGTCCACCCCAACCTCCCCCAGCGACCTCTCTCACTGCAGATGACTTCGCTGATCACTTCATAGACAAAACCCTCACCATCAGCCGGCAGTTTGCACCACCTTGCACACAAATTCAGCCACAATCTCCGACACCTTTCATGTCCACGTTCACTCCAGTCACAGAAGATCAGGTGTCCAAACTCCTTCTCTCAGCGCATCTGACCACCTGCCCCCTCGATCCCATCCCCTCTCACCTTCTACAAACCATCTCACCTACCATCACGCCTGCCCTCACTCACATCATCAACTCCTCCATCACTTACCGGCATTTTCCCCTAACACCTTCAAGGTGGCCAGAGTCACCCCGCTTCTCAAGAAACCCACACTCAACACATCACTGGTGGAAAATTACAGACCCGTCTCTCTGCTGCCCTTCACTGCAAAACTCATCAAGCGGGTCGTCTTCAATCAACTCTCTACCTTCCTGACTCAGAACAACAAACTTGATGACAATCAATCAGGCTTCATGAACGGACACTCAACTGAAACAGCTTTGTTGTCTGTAATGGAAGCGCTACGAGGGGCCAGGGCTAACCACAGATCATCTGCCCTCATCCTACTAGACCTCTCTACAGCGTTTGACACAGTCAACCATCAGATCCTTCTCTCCACTCTTTCTGCGATGGGCATCACTGGAACTGTACTCGATTGGCTTGAGTCCTATCTCACTGGCAGATCTTTCAGTGTCGGGTGGAGGGGTGGGTCTCAAACACTCATAACCTACTCACCGGGGTTCCCCAGGGTTCAGTCCTTGGCCCCCTTCTCTTCTCCATCTACACCACCTCCCTGGGCCCTATCATCCTCAGACACGGATTCTCCTACCACTGCTACGCTGACGACACTCAACTCTATCTGTCGTTCCCCCCTGATGACCTGTCAGTAACTACCCGCATAACTGACTGTCTGAACGACATCTCTACTTGGACGAAGAACCATCACCTACAGCTCAACATGGCCAAGACAGAACTTTTGGTAATCCCAGCTCATCCCTCTGTGCATCACGACCTCACCATCCAGCTGCAATCCTCTACAGTCACCCCTTCTCCTTACAGTCAGGAATCTTGGAATGATTTTAGGATGAACAGCTGTCCTTCAAAGACCACATCACAAAGACAACTCGAGCGTGTAGGTTTGCTCTGCACAACATTCGAAAGATCAGGCCCTTCTTAACTGAGCTTGCAACTCAACTCCTGGTTCAGGCTCTGGTCCTCTCACGTCTGGACTACTGCAACGCTCTCCTAGCAGGACTTCCATTAAATGCGCTCAAACCTCTGCAGATGATCCAGAACTCTGCAGCTCGTCTTATCTTCAAGGAACCGAAACGAGCTCATGTTACTCTCCCTCTTCATAACTCTTCATTGGCTCCCCATTGCAGCTCGGGTTAAATTCAAATCGCTAACGCTGGCATACAAAACTATCTCCAGATCAGCCCCTGTCTATGTCCACGAGCTCCTCCACTCCTACATGTCCTCCAGAAGCCTGCGCTCAGAGAAGGAACAGCGACTTGTGGTTCCATCCCACAAGGGCAGAAGATCTCTCAGCAGAACCTTCTCTCTCACTGTCCCTGGATGGTGGAACAAACTCCTGATCCAGTCAGGAGAGCAGCAGCACTAACAGCTTTCAAAAAGCAACTGAAAACTCTTCTCTTCAGAGAACACCTACTATAAAAAAATAAATACATAAATAAAAAACACTACAACCTTCTTTTTTCCCTCCTCTGTCTTTATCTTCTTCCTCTACTTCCTCACTGCTTTGGTTTATTGATCAGTTGATACAATTTCTATTATGAGAAGCTGAGATAGACTTTCACTGTGTAACAAATTGCATATTGTCTCTCCCCTAATGTAAGTCGCTTTGGACAAAAGCGTCTGCCAAATGCATAAATGTAAATGTAAAGTAACAGTAAATAAGAAAAAAGCAATAATATTCTATCATTCTATATTTAAACTGATAGGAGTTGCACTTGCTCATTACGTGTTTGTTATCATAATCAATCACCTTGGACACAATCTTAAATCCACATTTTTATTTTGTGTAAAATCTCTGTTTAAGATTGAACTAGTTTTATCTTTTAGACTGATTTTGGCAACTAAGTATAAATAAACATAATCAATGGAAAAAATACAGTATTATACAGTATTCAAAATAGAATAAGTTACCCAGCAGGCAAAATAACATTTTCATTATCTAAAATAGGGGTCATGCAATAAAACAATAACATCTTGGAAACCTAATAACGTGGTTCAGCAATGTTAGAACTAATATTTCTGAGTATATTTGTAAACATTCAATGTTTTCCACTCGATTTACAATCGCTTTCACCGCATGTTCAGCAAAAGCTCTTCTCTAAAGCAACATATAATGGCAATGCATTTATATCTTCCCTATAAGACATAACAGTCTAAAATTTGAATTTATAATGTCAAATCTTGTTACATTTATATTGAGGAAAAAAATATATATTTAAAAATGATTAGATCAATTTGAGCCTTTGAGTTCTACATTTTAACTGGAAGGGGAATGTGGGAAAGTGATGTACACTAAAAATACTAAAAACCAGATTTGAGATTCTACAAATTAAACTATAATTGCTCTGTCCCTGTTCTTATATTACAGTGTATGACTCCATGTCTGATGTGCCTTATGTGTTGTAGGAAACTCACAAATATAAGACCAGGAGATTTTTGGGGTATCACAAGTTTAATGTTGAGCGCTGCAGTCTTCCAAAAATCTAACTAGGGAATGTGTTACGTTGGGTTTTAACACTGTTAGGAAGCTCCCCGAGGAGGAGGCCAGCCTCAGATATTCATGACTTCAACAAATGGTCAGCCTGACTTAAAACGAGAATGTTCTTATCAAGATGTCCCCACACCTTAAGGGGCAAGAGTCTCAGTGGGGGGCGTAGGTTTGTTCTCCATCAATCATTATAAACAATTCCTGAGCAATCTAGATAAGGTCACAGACACAAATGATACAATAGTGCTAAAAAAGTTATGTTGGAAAATCATAGACCTTAAATTTGTATTCCTACAGTGTGTTGAGATGTAACAAAGCTGAATAAGATCTGCTCTCCTGATTTGGACGCACTTTTCGTTATCTGCAAACCCTTCTGCTCACCGCGCGAGTTCTCCTCAGGCCATCGCTGCATCAGCTGAAGGTATTACAAACACAGAGAAGAAACACCTGGATCCTGGTTTTATTATTCCCAAAGACTTCAATAAAGCACCAACTGCCTACATTTAAAGAACATAAAGAGCCTCACCTGAGAAGGGAATATTCTGGATCTCTATTACACGTCCATCAAGGGTTCTACCACGTCGTGTCCGGCGCAGCTCTAGGACTCTCCGACCCCTGCCTGGTCCACCTGATCCCATCACAAGCAACAGCTCGGAGCTCAACCTGGACTGCTTCAGGATGGACCGTCGAAGCAGGCCTGCTTCCACTGCATGGACTGGAGTGTTTTTGAATGTTCTGCCTCAGACCTGGACGAGCTCATTGACTCTGTCTCCTCATACGTCAGTTTCTGTGAGGACACGTGCATTCCCATCCGAACTTATTTAATATTCAATAATGATACAGCGTGGTTCTCTGGGAAACTCTGGCAGCCTCGCTAGGCCAAAAGAGAGATGCCTTCGGTACAATTAGACCGGAAACAAGATCATCAGAGCAGCTACTCCAGGAAGCTGGAGACCAGTTCTCGGCTAACGACTCTGCATCAGTGTTAATGTTGATTTCTGGAATAAAGTAAATTGTAACCAGACCTTGAAATTGTCTGGGACACTGATGACTTTTACTGGAACTCGCACTCCAGTAAACTGGGTCTAGAGACGCCCTGAACATGGATATGATTTAAGTGATGAAATAATAGAGATTTTTTTGCAAAGACTCATTTTTTTCTGAAAATATTGTAACCTTAAAATTGTTGCAAGCTAAAAAGAAAGACAGTGAAAGAAAGTGATATGTATAAAGTTTTTTGTGAAGTTGTTCAGCATAATCTTTTTTTTCTAATTAAGAATGGTGTTTGTGTGGAATAATTGCGTGTACCTGCAATACTTTTGTTTGCATTGATAAAGACCCATTTGGAGGCTATGAGTACATCACGCACGTCATGTAGAAATGGAAATAATCTGAATCGGTTTGAAACGATTGTGAATATCTTTGCTTAGTTCATTTATTAATTGCAGTTTGTCTTAACAGTTGTAAATTTATTAATAGTGCTCATTTATCTCTGGCAAATATAATTTATTGATTGATTATAATCTTTTTTATATAATTTGCTTATATTACTAAAAGGATTCTAAAAATGTACATTGCACTTTTTGGGTTAAGTTGGGTGGCTCTTAAAAGAGCCTTTATGGTGGGGGTGACGGTAGAACCCGGAGCTCTACTTGGAGCTGGTGTACTTGGTGACGGCCTTGGTGCCCTCGGACACGGCGTGTTTGGCCAGCTCTCCGGGCAGCAGGAGGCGCACGGCGGTCTGGATCTCTCTGGAGCTGATGGTGGAGCGCTTGTTGTAGTGAGCGAGGCGAGACGCTTCCCCGGCGATGCGCTCGAAGATGTCGTTGACGAACGAGTTCATGATGCCCATCGCTTTGGAGGAGATCCCGGTGTCGGGATGGACCTGCTTCAGCACCTTGTACACGTAGATGGCGTAGCTCTCCTTCCTGGACCTCTTGCGCTTCTTCCCGCCTTTCCCCGCGGTTTTGGTGACGGCTTTCTTGGAGCCCTTCTTGGGCGCGGACTTCGCTGGTTCAGGCATGATCTACACAGTGAGTGAGTCAAAGTGAAAGCAGCCGTTTATATCTCTCTCATGCACACTTTAGACAATCCCACTTTTATCAGCCATTGGTTACTGTCTTTGCCTCACTGTTTTCATTGGTCAGAAATAACCACTTGCGCCTCAATAACCCCTCCCGAGCCTAACCATCTCTTTGTTCTATTTTTAATATTTCCCGCTCAAACTGAACAGGAAAACATCATAATTTATTTGTTTACGAAAGTAGAATAAATTTACTCGCAAACGCTAGTGCTCGCCTCAAACTAACTGAATTGTCAACACTTTAAATATGTCCAGTTACAAAAGAAGGTTAAATGTTGAAATCAAATCCAACTTATTAGATTACTATTTAAATTCGTTTCAGACCTTGCCTCTAGAGAAACTTTGTATTTTCAGTTTCAATTCTTAATTTGAATTCAATTTAATAATGTAATACCCAAACTACTACTATTTTACACATAATTAAAAATATTTTTATCTTTGTTTAATGACATATGTTATGCTGATCAGCTGTGAAAATTTCTATTGAGAATTTCACGAATAAACTTTGCCCTTGCAACATATGGCATATTGTCTGTGTAAATAAAAAGCAAATAATCGACGAGTAATTGTAAACGTAAATGTATGAATGGCAAATATCCTCCGCTTATATTGCGTCGTTCATTGGTCAGAATGGACAGAAGGTGAACCAATCATCACGCTTCCCTCCAATATTCAAACAGCTTTTCTGACTAAGATCTGATCAGACTGAAGAGTTTCGGGAGGTGAAGAAAACTACTTTAACACTTACAAACCCTTATTGGCAAAAAATATAAATACTACTAAAAGTTATTCAATGTAAAACATTAAGAAATATTATGAATGATAAAGTTGCTAAATATTTGAGTAAAGTCAGTCATATTGGACTTGTATGTTTTGCACTAAAAAAGTTAACATAAAACTATTGTTCAAAAATTTTTATTAGCAGCACTCATTAGACTTTCGGTTGAAACTCGTGTGATCAACTATTTTGTGTGAATAAAATTATTTTACATTGATACTTTTTTACATTTACATCTTGTAACTTTTGCGCTTTTACATATTCTAAATTTCTAGAAAGTAGAAAAATGTAAGTTTTATTGGAAATATTTTTTTTAGTATTTTGACTTTTGATTACGGAGTCTTAAGTCATAAAAAAACACAAGAAACTTTCGTTTTCGTTTTTATTTTTTTAAGAAACCACTCTGCTATTACAGTACACTTATCGAGTAATATTTTTTATATAAATTAATTATTTGCTTAATTATAAACGATAACCTCATTCAAGTCATTAATAATAAAGCGCGCGCTTTTATTTCGGGGCCGTTGAACAGAGAATGACTCTACACGGTTCTCATGATGAGAATAAAGCCTCAGCTCCTCCTCCGAGCCTTCATTCGTTCGATCGTTGATCTGACTGTTAGTTCTCGACTCGATTATAATGGCTGAGACCGCTCCTGCTCCCGCCGCCTCCCCGGTGAAGGCACCCAAGAAGAAAGCGGCGTCTAAACCCAAGAAAGCGGGTCCGAATGTCCGCGAGCTCATCGTTAAAACCGTGACCGCCTCCAAGGAGAGAACCGGCGTGTCTCTCGCGGCTCTGAAGAAGGCGCTCGCCGCCGGCGGATACGATGTGGAGAAGAACAACTCCCGCGTCAAGACCGCCGTGAAGGCTCTGGTGGCCAACGGGACCCTGGTGCAGCCCAAGGGCACCGGCGCTTCAGGCTCCTTCAAGCTTAACAAGAAGCAGGCCGAGAAGCAGCCCGCCAAGAAAAGCGCGGCCAAGGTGAAGAAACCTGCAGCCAAGAAGCCCGCCGCCAAGAAATCTCCCAAGAAGGTGAAGAAACCCAAAGCAGCAGCCGTGAAGAAGGCGAGCAGGAGTCCGAAGAAAGCCAAGAAGCCCGCAGCCGCTAAGAAAGCCACCAAGAGCCCGAAGAAAGCCAAGAAGCCAGCAGCTGTGAAGAAGGCGGCCAAGAGCCCCAAGAAGGTGAAGGCGGTCAAACCCAAAGCTGCGAAGCCGAAGGCGGCCAAGCCCAAGAAGGCAGCTCCCAAGAAGAAATAAGAGCCGCCTTCAATTCTCATCGTTTCCTCCAAAACAAACGGCTCTTTTAAGAGCCACCCACTTGCTTCCTTTAAGAGCAAATTAGTTTTTTTAATTGTTTTGAAGTGAATATTGGTTTCACAAGAAGAATGGTACAAACAATAGTTTGACCTTAAATAAAAGATATGCACTATATATATATATATTGGGTTCAGTTCCTTAATGGTTTTAAACATTTCAAAAACTCTTGATCTCTGGTCGACAGGGAAGAATGTATGAGCAAGTTTAAACATGTAGTAATAATTTATTTTTTGCTTATGAATATAAATGTTGCTATGTAAGAAAACAAGCATGCAACAGAATACTTAGTTGTCCTACATTTTTTTTTATCATGGGCTGATATTTATTTATTTAGATTGCTTAATGTAGTTTGTATTTCTTGCTGAAATTAAAAATAATTATTAAAAACATTAAAATGTTAACTTCTGCTGTGGCAAAGTACAATCACCCATAACTACTTTAAATTGTATATTTCAAAGTCCATCTAATATTTTCACATTTTTAGATAATAATATTGCTTGTTGTGGAAATTTAAACTGGAATTTCATAAGTTTGGGAATATTTCAACTAAACTAAAATATAACAAAGTGGAAAACGGGTTATACTTGAAAAAGTATTTGGTTGAAGGTATATACAAAGTAAAGAATATAGTTTTTTTTCTGACAAATTATCCCATCTTACTTCTGAAAAAGGCGGTTAGGCTATGGTATCACGTGACTGGGAATTCGCCGCCCTGTTATGGGTTTCAACAAGGTCCTTTAGGCGACTAAAAAGGTCCGCTCTCGACTGAAAGATTTTCATTTGGCACTCTTAATTAAATGATTATCAGCCATGTCCGGTCGAGGAAAAGGCGGGAAAGGACTCGGGAAAGGAGGCGCCAAGCGGCACCGGAAGGTTCTTCGGGATAACATCCAGGGAATCACGAAACCCGCGATCCGTCGTCTCGCTCGCCGCGGGGGAGTGAAGCGTATCTCCGGGCTGATCTACGAGGAGACTCGCGGAGTGCTGAAGGTGTTCCTGGAGAACGTGATCCGGGACGCAGTCACTTACACCGAGCACGCGAAGAGGAAGACCGTCACCGCCATGGATGTAGTGTACGCTCTCAAACGCCAGGGGCGCACTCTCTACGGGTTCGGCGGATAAATATCAAGCTGATCGTCTTTAATCAAAAGGTCCTTTTCAGGGCCACCCACACTGTCTTTAAAGAGAGTTCCTTGTGTTTCGAAATTTAGTTAAAGCTCCGCTTCATAAATTTATGAATACTTCTTTCTTTAAATAATAAATGTTATAACAATAATCACAATCCTAGTAATTAACAGAATAATGATGTGTATAGAGCTTGAGTTTTGATAGGGATTCTTAATAAAGGGTTCCGAGCAGTATTTGAAGTATTGCGCCATCTACGTATACTGACTCACTGTAGAGTTAAAAGTGAATGTGGAAGTGAGTCTCTAATAGCGTATGCTCATATTTTTTGTAAATAAACAAATTTTAAATAAAATTTTCATTTCTATAAACAAGCGGGCTCCCACCGCCTGAATATAAACGCTAAATAATTATCTGATCTGATGTAGTAACTAATTTCTTCGACCAAGTGTTATTTTTTCCTAAACTTGTTTAACAAAGTGTAAGTCTCTCTAAAAATAAATAGTATAGCAAATACACATTATACTGTGTGTGTGTGTGTGTGTGTGTGTTTTTACTATCATTTTCTATAATATTTATTTTTAGAATATTTTTATGTTTTACTCTAACAAGCAACAATTTTGAGCGGGAAATTCAAAAGTTGAACAAAGAGTATCAAGATCGCCGAGAGGAGAAATTGGGGCGGGGTTACCCGCTGAAAGGGTTCCTAACTTGACCAATGAAATCCGGTCTCTGATCCGTTGTCCAATCACAGATGAAAGCGTGCGTCACGAGGACCGTTCGAGAGCCGCTTAAATACTCGTCTCAGCCGCTCCTATAGTTTTAACGGTTCTCTGTAGATCCGAGCATGCCTGAGCCAGCCAAGTCCGCGCCCAAGAAGGGCTCCAAGAAAGCCGTCACCAAGACCGCGGGGAAAGGCGGGAAGAAGCGCAAGAGGTCCAGGAAGGAGAGCTACGCCATCTACGTGTACAAGGTGCTGAAGCAGGTCCATCCCGACACCGGGATCTCCTCCAAAGCGATGGGCATCATGAACTCGTTCGTCAACGACATCTTCGAGCGCATCGCCGGGGAAGCGTCTCGCCTCGCTCACTACAACAAGCGCTCCACCATCAGCTCCAGAGAGATCCAGACCGCCGTGCGCCTCCTGCTGCCCGGAGAGCTGGCCAAACACGCCGTGTCCGAGGGCACCAAGGCCGTCACCAAGTACACCAGCTCCAAGTAGAGCTCCGGGTTCTACCGTCACCACCACCACAAAGGCTCTTTTAAGAGCCACCCAACTTGATCCAAAAAGTGCAATGAACCTTTTTAATATGCAGAAGAAAATAAATATATTAATGAGACAGGGTTGAGATCGTAATAACCAGTAATCTACTAATCCTGTTTTAAAATGCATTTATAGATTTAAAGCATTTCGTGTAGATTATTTAACTATAGCATCCGCTGAAGATGTAATGCTAGGAATCAATAAATTATTTAAATATTCCATTTAAATTTTTAGCCACGGTAGCAATCTGAAAGCTAGAGTTATAAAAATACAAATAAGAACCGTATCCGTGTCTCCAATGATGTTTGTGAATATGCCAAACCATGAATTTATTAATTACTACAATTGAGCTGTAAATGGTGTTTAATGAAGGCAATATCCAGTGAGGTGATGTGTTAAAAATATATTTACTTTCATCTTGTTCGTCTTTCACACGATTCCATCCACATAAAGGAACGGGTTGAATGTTGGAGGGAAGCGCGATGATTGGTTTAACCGATGTGTTTACATTCATAGGAATATGAATCGAATTCAGCTCAGTAAAAGAAAGTTACATTATTGTATTGTTACATTAAGTTAAGTTAATTTTTTAAAATTAATAATAAAAAAAATGTGGTTTAATCTGTTTTTAATAACCTCTCACTAACGATAAGAATTAATTACCAACCAGATGTTTCCTTTAAGTGGTTAATTTAACTTGCTTTACATTTATTACAATGACGCAAAACAAAGTGAATATTTACTATACATCAATAATAAAACAAACAAATATTCATTTACCTAAAAAACTAAGGTTAAATTATCCAACGATTAAGTAAATAGCCAAGACTAAAGGGGTTTTATAAAAACTGCTTAAGCAATTCATATTAAGCAACACAAATAATAATTTTGGTGGAGCTTAAACGTGTCGTTTCGAAACAATACGTTTCTTGAATATTGGAGGGAACCGTAATGATTGGTTCAACTACAGTACTTTCTGACCAATCGACTACAAGCCCGTTTCTATTTATAGAGCTTGAACGGCCACCTGGAAAACTCTTCAGCTTTCTCTCTAGTTATTGTTAGAGCGGACCAATTCTTCTGAATCATGAGCGGAAGAGGTAAAACCGGCGGCAAAGCTCGCTCCAAGGCTAAGAGCCGTTCGTCTCGAGCGGGGCTCCAGTTCCCCGTGGGTCGCGTTCACAGACTCCTCCGGAAAGGAAACTACGCTCAGCGCGTCGGCGCCGGGGCTCCGGTGTATCTGGCAGCCGTGCTCGAGTACCTGACCGCTGAGATCCTGGAGCTGGCGGGAAACGCCGCTCGCGACAACAAGAAGACCCGCATCATCCCGCGCCACCTGCAGCTGGCCGTCCGTAACGACGAGGAGCTGAACAAACTGCTGGGCGGAGTGACCATCGCTCAGGGCGGCGTGCTGCCCAACATCCAGGCGGTGCTGCTGCCCAAGAAAACCGAGAAGGCCGCCAAGAAATAAACCCGACACGCTCTCCCACACAACGGCTCTTTTCAGAGCCACCCACACATTCTCTGAAGAGCAATATACCAAATGAAAAATTATAGAAAGTATAGTGTATATGTACACATATAATGAATGAATGTGATATTAAGAACCAATATAAAACTTGTCTCCACAACACAATGGCTTTCTTCAAGAGATTCTCAGAGCGCAGATTTAAGAAATCAAAATGTAGTATACTCCAAAGTACAAATATACCTAATATCGTAAGAAAGATAAATCTACTTTCTGTGCAAGCGATTAAAGTTATTGTATAAGTTAATTGTTTTCCTTTCTAAAACAAGGTTCAATCTTTAATCATCGAAGCGCAAGTCTCCCAGGACATGTAGGAGCGGAAGAGCTTCTGGAGGACATGTAGGAGCGGAGGAGCTTCTGGAGGGCATGTAGGAGTGGAGGAGCTTCTGGAGGGCATGTAGGAGCGCAGGAGCTTCTGGAGGGCATGTAGGAGTAGAGGAGCTTTTGTAGGGCATGTAGGAGCACAGGAGCTTCTGGAGGACATGTAGGAGCGGAGGAGCTTCTGGAGGACATGTAGGAGCGGAGGAGCTTCTGGAGGACATGTAGGAGCACAGCAGCTTCTGGAGGGCATGTAGGAGTGGAGGAGCTTCTGGAGGGCATGTAGGAGCGCAGGAGCTTCTGGAGGACATGTAGGAGTAGAGGAGCTTCTGGAGGACATGTAGGAGCGGAGGAGCTTCTGGAGGACATGTAGGAGCGGAGGAGCTTCTGGAGGACATGTAGGAGCACAGCAGCTTCTGGAGGGCATGTAGGAGTGGAGGAGCTTCTGGAGGGCATGTAGGAGTAGAGGAGCTTTTGTAGGGCATGTAGGAGCAGAGGAGCTTCTGGAAGGCATGTAGGAGCGGAGGAGCTTCTGGAGGACATGTAGGAGCACAGCAGCTTCTGGAGGGCATGTAGGAGTGGAGGAGCTTCTGGAGGGCATGTAGGAGTAGAGGAGCTTTTGTAGGGCATGTAGGAGCAGAGGAGCTTCTGGAGGGCATGTAGGAGCGGAGGAGCTTCTGGAGGGCATGTAGGAGCGGAGGAGCTTCTGGAGGACATGTAGGAGCACAGCAGCTTTTGGAGGGCATGTAGGAGCAGAGGAGCTTCTGGAGGGCATGTATAAGTGGAGGAGCTTCTGGGGGGTGTGTAGGAGCTTCTGGAGGGCGTGAAGGAGTGGAGGAGCTTCTGGAGAGCATGAAGGAGCGGAGGAGCTTCTGGAGGACATGTAGGAGCGGAGGAGCTTCTGGAGGGCATGTAGGAGCGGAGGAGCTTCTGGAGGGCATGTAGGAGTGGAGGAGCTTCTGGAGGGCATGTAGGAGTGGAGGAGCTTCTGGAGGGCATGTAGTAGTGGAGGAGCTTCTGGAGGGCATGTAGGAGTGGAGGAGCTTCTGGAGGTAAACAGGAGCTGATCTGGAGATAGTTTTGTATGCCAGCGTCAGTGATTTTAATTTAACACAAGCTGCGATGAGGAGCCAGTGAAGAGTGATGAAGAGGGGAGGAACATGAGCTTGCAATGGTCATCTACAGAGGTTTGAGCGCATTTCATGACTTTGCTCTGCTCATAATTGTCTAGTTTCGCAAGTTGGTTGGCGAGAAATGGAGAAGCATACAAGGAGAATTGTCCAAGTGTTAGTCCGGGACCGCTGAACCACCTAAGCCGGAGAATAGTCCCCCCTCCTTCAATTTCCAACTATTACTGCAGTTTATACGAGGAGTAGATCGTCTTACGCAAAGTGAGAAGTGAAACATGCATGGTGAGTGTCGAAGGGGTGGAAGGAGGGAGAGCTTGCACGATGTAGATGTTCGCTCTGTGGTCGTGTCTGATATACTGGAGATGATCTGAGTAGGTGAGACCATTTGATTCGTCAATTATCAGCCAAGCTCCTCCTGAACCAATCTTAATTGGATGAGTAACCTTATTTCCTGGACGTCCCTCATCTTACCAAACCTTTAAACTATTCATATCTGGATGGAAATACTGCATTGGTGGCACTTTTACAGCCCTAAAAACTAAAGTCATGGAAATGTATTACTAGAAGTGAGCTTCTCCAACGTGGGGTTCCACATTAACACAAAACAACTGTGTGAGGTCCTGCATTTAGATAATATTGATAAACTCTCGCGTAACAAGTGAAGGTAGATAGAAATACAGAGCATACATGGAGTAAGCAGGTTTCGAGGTGATCTACCGAGTGTTCCGGTTTGAACTTCCTCCTGTGTTAGCTTTTCTTATACATCTCTAATGTTAACGGGTCAGTTTTGACCCGTGTCCTAAATCAGCTCTAAAATACACTAAAAGCAATTATCTCTAATATATTTCTCATCTCTTAGTTATCTTGTTAGGCTTCCTTTGACATGAAAATTGTAAGTTTTAATGTCTTTGGTTGGAGCCTCAGCTCTTTTTTTGTCAATATGTCCATCTCTTTTTTAATACAAAAATTGGTAGAATGAACCTCAAGATAATAATATAACTAAATAAAGGTATTTTTGTGTTACCTGATTGTTACTGAGGGGTAATAGACTCAACCCTAAAATAAATTTGGTTTGCTTATTTTTTACATTTTTATGTTTTTAACTTTAGTAACGTATATGGTGTTACGGGTCAATTTCAACCGATATATATTTACACTGAGAAGGAGGTAAAAAGTATATATTTTAAACAATATAAATTGACAGTGGGCTCTTCTGGACATCCCTGTCTTTGTTTTATTTTTGTTCAGGTATACAAGAAAACAAGACAATATGAGACTCTCCTCAAGTTAAAATTATTGGGAGAGAAGCCCACTATAACTATTTTGGCTTACAGTGCAATTATAGTTTCAGTTTTGATTGTAATAATTGCTTTTAAATAAAGTGTTTATAACTGGGTCGCAACTGACCCGAACACTACAAAAGTAACATTTTTAACCAGAGTTATTTAAAAATAAAGAAAAAAAAAAATTGATTAAATATATTTTTGTTGTAATATAAATTCCTGAAAATGTCAAAAAGCCTTGAAGCAATAAATCATCCCTAAATGGTTCATTTATAGATTTAAAATCTAAAACGGGTCGGTGACGACCCTAACACAGGAGGCTGGTTAAGCAGATGTAGGCAGTGATAGCTCGGGAGGAAAAAAACTACAGTCGGAGGAATGTCTCCGCCACACAGAGCCGTGCAAAAAAAAAATTACCGTTTGAGAAACAAGACTACAAACTCTTATCCCTAAAGCAGTGGTTCTCAAATAGTGGGCCGCGAGGCTCCGTCAAAGAGGGCGCGTTTGACCTCAGGGAACATGCTTTTTTATTTTTCTATTATTTTTTTACTGTTGTAGAATAAAGTGCAATACCACTCCACTACATTAGGGGGCAGTGGCGCTCTCATTGGCAGAGTGTGAAGTGTGGTGTAGGGTCCCGGTGCTCGGCCCAAAAACGGATCCCAGTCGGGACTGAAGGCTCACGTGTTCTTTCTTGAAGCAGTGCTAAAGGATTTTTAATAATTCACATACATTTGTATATCTTACTCCGTAATTGATTTTAAAGGTTTTATCTTTACCATTATTCTTGGTCACGGCCAAATTAATTTGCATGTTAATTATTGATGATGATATTAAGTTTTAACCCACTCAGTGACCCTTAAATTTACTCACACTTGACGTTAATATTCTTATTAACCCCTAAAAGTGTTTCAGTAAAAGAAGAATGACCGAAAAAGGTTCAAACATTTATTATCATTGATGTGTATAAACAATGCATTACATTATACAGCGTATGAAATATGAACCAAGAATAAGGAGTTATTGTCTACAATTAATTTGGAATTGATCATTCTAAAAAAGCATTACATTTTAACTCCAAGTTTACTACATGATGAGGGCGCTCTAGAGCTCTTCCTTCAGGGGCCGGTTCCAGAGACAAAAGGGCCCGGATCTGAGTCTGCTATCTGCCTTTGAGATCTTCTTCAGAGCTTCTCCTCCTAGAGAGGAGGAACCTAACCAGGAACTCTCATTAGAGAGCGTCAGCCAAAGCTGTCGAGAGTTTGAGATATTTCAGGCATACAGGATTGGCTCTCTCAGAGAAAAGGTGAGGCTCATCGAGAGACAAAGCTGGTGAGATTTAGGTGTAAATTTAGGGCTAGTCCCATGAGCTTCTGATACTCAAACACACTCATACACAGATTCAGCAAACACAGCGGGGCACACATCACTCTGACACCCTGAACTGGTTTTTGGCTCTTTGCATTGTCATTTCACTCGGCTCGTTTTGCCGAATCGAACCGGAGAATCGGCTCCCTGGGAGTCGAATCAGATGATATTGAATCGGACCAACAATTCACAGCTTATAGTTAAACTGTCCACCAAATAACCATACCGCCATTAACCTTGATCCTTAATCAAAATATGATTCTATATCCCGGAGCTTTTAAGACTCAGGTGACCTCAGGGAACGGATATCACTGATATAAACCACAGACAAAGCAAATGCATTTATGATGTTTATTAAGCTATTCTAAAAACCCATAGGATAAGCGATTTCTGACTAACACACGCACACACGCACACACACACTCGTTCAAACACAGAGGGGGAGGGGAGGGAGAGTCAGAGAGAGAGAGAGAGAGAGAGATGATTAGGGACAGCAAGAGAGGAAGTTTTCTTAAGAGTTTCAAGTCAACAGCTCGAAAGTTACCCTTAATTACGAATTTAGGTCCATAATCAAGTTCAACAGTTTCCAAGAGTTCGGCTGGGCTGATGTGGAAGCGTCGCGTTCACTGTTGAAGATGAGAGGATCCAATGAGTTGATTCCGCTAAGAGTCGAGCTGGGAGATTCGGATGGGCTCCGTTTGAAGTCCTAAAGGTTTCGCTTGACTTCAAAGTCCTTATATTCTGAAGTCGCGGCTCGGTGGTTGAGAGCCGTGGGTTTCCTTTGTTCAATCAATAAATCAGTTTTTATATAGCGCTTCTTTAGCAATTGCTTTCAAAGCAGCTTCACAAAGTCCCCGTGAGGATCAGGTAGAGCAGACAGGAGTTCCTCTGTGAGGGGACTCCCGCTGACTGAGGCAGGTGCTAATCACCTCCCCAGCATAAAGAACATACAAACTAAAAATCCATCGATGAACGGTTTGCCAGACAGGACCTGAAAAATCAATCAATCAGTTTTTATATAGCGCTTCTTTAGCAATTGCTTTCAAAGCAGCTTCACAAAGTCCCCGTGAGGATCAGGTAGAGCAGACAGGAGTTCCTCTGTGAGGGGACTCTCGCTGACTGAGACAGGTGCTAATCACCTCCCCAGCATAAAGAACATACAAACTTAAAATCCATCGACGAACGGTTTGCCGGACAGGACCTGAAAAAAATAAAAATTAAAAAAAAAACAGCGCCAAAAGGATGAGAGAGAAAAGACTGTAGATAGACTGTAGAGAGTTCAGAAGAGAGTGACTTAGGAAGAGAGAAGCTAAAAACTGAGTGACAAGAACTGAGAGAGGCTTCAGAAGAGAACGCGCCGTGAGGCGGGTCTCTCTCGCAGCTTAGCCAATGAGAGCACTCCTGAAATCGGAGCCGGGGTGATGTCACGATCCAGCAAGTATGGGCTTCCGCTGAAGAGAGATTCACGGCTAATTTGTATTCATTAATAGAAGAGGTCATATCTAATCAAGAGAATGTCGGATAACTTTCTACACAGTGAAATCATTCCAGGAATGTGATTTAGGACTGAACGAGACCAAATATAGCTACCTTGCGGCTGGAAACACATTCACACCACTCAATCATTCGTTTTACACTATCTCTAAGCTATTAGCTATGCAGTACAAATTATTCCGTAACATGAGAGTATATTCAAGAATATATGTCCGAATCACAGAAGTCCCTTTGTCTTCCGTAGTGTTTTAAAAGCAGTTTGGGGGTTAGGGTTTACATTTACATTACATTTATATTTACATTTATGCATTTGGCAGACGCTTTTGTCCAAAGCGACTTACATTAGGGGAGAGACAATATGCAAATTGTTACACCGTCAAAGTCTATCTCAACTTCTCACAATAGAAATTGTATCAACTGATCAAAAAAACCAAAGCAGTGAGGAAGTAAAGGAAGAAAATAAAGACAGAGGAGGGAAAAAAGAAGGTTTTTTATTTATGTATTTATTTTTTTATAGTAGGTGTTCTCTGAAGAGAAGAGTTTCCAGTTGCTTTCTGAAGGCTCTCAGTGTTGCTGCTCTCCTGACTGGATCAGGAGTTTGTTCCACCATCCAGGGACAGTGAAAGAGAAGGTTCTGCTGAGAGATCTTCTGCCCTTGTGGGATGGAACCACAAGTCGCTGTTCCTTCTCTAAGTGCAAGCTTCTGGAGGACATGCAGGAGTGGAGGAGCTCGTGGACAGGTAAACAGGGGCTGATCTGGAGATAGTTTTGTATGCCAGCGTTAGCGATTTGAATTTAACCCGAGCTGCAATGGGGAGCCAATGAAGAGTTATGAAGAGGGGAGTAACATGAGCTCGTTTCGGTTCCTTGAAGATAAGACGAGCTGGAGAATTCTGGATCATCTGCAGAGGTTTGAGCGTAGTTAATGGAAGTCCAGCTAGGAGAGCGTTGCAGTAGTCCAGACGTGAGAGGACCAGAGCCTGAACCAGGAGTTGAGTTACATGCTCAGTTAAGAAGGGACCTGATCTTTCGAATGTTGTGCAGAGCAAATCTACACGCTCGAGTTGTCTTTGTGATGTGGTCTTTGAAGGACAGCTGTTCATCTAAAAGCCCTCCAAGATTCCTGACTGTAGGAGAAGGGGTGACTGTAGAGGATTGCAGCTGGATGGTGAGGTCGTGATGCACAGAGGGATGAGCTGGGATTACCAAAAGTTCTGTCTTGGCCATGTTGAGCTGTAGGTGATGGTTCTTCATCCAAGTAGAGATGTCGTTCAGGCAGTCAGTTATGCGGGTAGTTACTGACAGGTCATCAGGGGCGAACGACAGATAGAGTTGAGTGTCGTCAGCGTAGCAGTGGTAGGAGAATCCGTGTCTGAGGATGATAGGGCCCAGGGAGGTGGTGTAGATGGAGAAGAGAAGATTAACCCTCTTTGTATTCCTTCCCGCGCAGCCAGCTCGGGGTGAACTGAGGGTGAATCCGACGTCTTTTGATCTTGGGGGACATTCCGAGGTTCGTATCGTCACACAGTCCTGTTGAGCTACCTGGGGGCCCCCTCCTGCGGGGCTCTGGCGACGAGGTTATCTCCTGACCTCTCTCAGTCCGTGAGGGTACTTTTGTTTGACGTGTTTAAAATGGGACCTGAGCGATGGTCACATTTGTTTTTACTAAGGGAATGTTCGCAGAGATCAAAAGCATTCTAGGTTTCCCCGGAAAGTGTCCAAGTAATATGCAGGAGAAGCAGCATCTCTTACAACATGTTGCAGCGGACAGCATGAAGCCAAATAAACGAAGGCGTCACTTAAAGACGTTACGCTCCAATCACGCTGATAAACGCTTGAGTTTTTCCAGCGAAAACGTCCAAATATTAGCAGCAATCACGATCAGTCAAACAATGTTTATAGTTTTATTAAGGATTTCATGTTTTTTTACATTTCAGATGCTCCTTAAATCTTTTCTGCTGCAGTTAATAAAGTTGTAACTTGCTCCATATTTCTTTTTTTTTTCTCTCTTATACGTTAATAAGAATACCGTGTTATGCAGAGGTGTACTTATAACACATTTAAAGACAAATAATACTATTTATAGTTGCATGAGATGTTTTCTTCTTCCTAGAGGGGCGCAATAGAAAATAATTGAGAAACACTGTCTAAATGGAACGCAGATTCGGGACATCCTCCCCACGAACACCAACAATCAGGCAGCGAACTGCAAACTGCTACATTTCGCTTAGATCAGCAAACTGAAGATACTGATGGTGTTCACACTGAGAAGCAAAACCCAAAGCTCTTCAACCTGCACCAGAGCCGCAGTCGGAGAGAACGCTTCAAAACAGCTTTCAGATCAGCAGACAGCAGACAATATTGCAGCGAGAAGTCTTTCGAGGGCGAGCAGACACCAGTGGAACCCAGAGCAATAATAATAATAATAATGGGGGACTCATCAATAGGTAACATCAGGAGTAAAACTAACCCTTTCCTCAGTTTCTGATGTAAACAAGGAGATCAGAAACACTCGGAGCAAGTGCAAGACGAGGCAAACTGTTGTTCATGAGAGGAGAAAAGATGCTCTAAAGGGTGTTGGACTTTATGGCGTCCAATGCATGTTCAAAATGACCAAGAGACAGATTGCCAACTGATCGAGTTTTAATGAAGACTTCAGCAGGGAGAAATCAACAGCAGTTACAGCGCGCTGGAGAAGTTCTAAAAACATCTCAAGTTACATTCAAACTTCCTCTCCTTTTCTACCGAAATTGTTTACTTTTTCATGTGGCAGCCAGAAGCTGGTTTCTGTGAAAACGAGACAAGATGTCCCTTTCCCAAGGTGAGACGGTGAGAAGGCCGGCTTCCGATAGAGTTTGTTTTTTGTTGCTGGAACACCTCGTCTCTCCCTTCAGCCAGACACACAGACTCTCATGAGTCCTCTCCTATTCAACTCCTCAGTTTAGCAATTTATCTTAATCAGAAATGTTGATTAATAAAATAAGTATTAAAAATATAAAAAGATAAAATATAAATCCCACAAGGGACAGGCAGAACTCCTGAAGAAAGATGTTTTGGATCTGTTTAAAACCATGACAAGCTTGAATGTGGAAGGCTTTGTGAGTGCTCCATCACCAGTGACAACTTCAATAAAGAACTCTCATTTCCTCAGATGGGCTACAAATAACAGAACTGGATCAAGATTGCTATAGGACCTCTTATTTTCCTTTTCTAAAAGAGTCAACTTTGGTGATTATTCCTCAATCGAACGTCTGGGTTCAGGGCTGGAGGATTCTCCACCGATTCTACTAATCAACATCTACAGAGCACAAGCGTCACGGTGGCGCAGTGGGTAGCACGGACGTCTCACAGCAAGAAGGTCTCTGGTTCGAGCCTCGGCTGGTCAGTTGGTATCTCTGTGTGGAGTTCTCATGTTCTCCTCGTGATCGCGTGGGTTTACTCCGGGTGCTCCGGTTTCCCCACAAGAACAAAAACACGCGGAATATGATAATTGAATAAGAACGATTGTCCATAGTGTTAAAGGGTGTGTGAATATTTCCCAGTGATGGGTTACAGCTGTAAGGGCATCCGCCACGTAAAACATATAAACCAGCGGTTCATTCCGCTGTGGCGACCACGAAAGGGAAGAAAGCTGACATGAAAATGGATGGCACCCCTTTTCAGACTTAATTGATGATTTCAAAGAGCTGCTAGCAGCAGACATTAACTCTTTATTATTGCAACATGCTGGGTCAAATAATGAGAAGATACCAGATCTTCTATCATAGTTATGATGATGACACTCAGATCTACTTAACCCTTTCTACAAATAACTTCAGCCTGTAAACTCTCTCTGTAAATGCCTTGATGAGATTAAAAGATGGATTGACACAAACTTTCTTCAATTTAATAAAAAGAAAACGGACTGTTTTGGGAAACGTTTTTTTGAACGTTCACCTGAGCTCTGAGGGTACTGGAGCTAAACATCAGGTGAGGAACCTCAAGGTGATTCTGGATTCTGATCTGAGCTTCACCAGCCTCATAAGAGCAACTACTAAATCTGCTTATTATCATCTAATGCTTTGTCTACAGTTAGCATCTAGAGAAATGAGTCCATGTTTTTATCACCAGCCGGCTGGATTATGTAGTAGTCTTCTAACTGGTCTCCCAAACAAGACCACCTGGCAGCTTCAGCTCGTTCAGAATGCAGCTGCATGGGTCCTCACCAGAACTAGAAGGTCGGAGCACATCACCCCAGTCCTCAGGTTTCTACACTGGCTGCTAGAGACATTCAGAATAGAGTTTAAAGAGCTGCTGCTCATCTTTAAGTCACAAAACAGCTCTGCACCAAAATATCACAAATCTGCTGACTGTGTACAAACCAAACAGAGTTTAGATCATTAGTTTCAGATCAGGTAGAACTTCCACGGAACCGCTCCATACAGGGAGAGTCTGCTTTCAGAGACTATGCTGCCCGCAGCTGGAACCAGCTTCCAGAAGAGATCAGATGAGCTAAAAACTTCAGTCACATTTAAATCTAGGCCAAAATAACATTTATTTAAGTTGCCTGTTTTATCTATGATCTGTTTTATTGTTTTTTTTTTTATCTATGATCTATATTCTTCTGTAAAGCACTTTGAATTACCAATGTGTACGCAAATGTGCTATACAAATAAAACGTCCTTGCCTAAATTAACCTCACTGTCTGTGATACATTTTACAAAAACACAAAAATTCTTCACCTCTTTTGATCACTGTACATTTCAGGGTTCTCGAATGTTATTGGCTGCTTCGATGGTCTCCACAATCCTATTAAAGCTCCTGTCAGTAACAGAGATTTGTTACACATTTACGCATTTAGCTGATGCTTTTGTCCAGAGTGGCTACTCGTGCCTTTGTCCTGCGATGTATTTCTAGTGAAGCTGAAAAAAATCGAGAGCTTGTTCAAGCGTCAAAAAGACAGCGACGTACATTAAAGAGAGCGCAAGGACTCAGCAGCATCACAGCAATGTGCTCTTAAACACTTTATATACTCTCGATTCCATCTTTTTTGTTCTCGGTTTCTGTTCGATTCCTGATCCTGTGCTCGATTTAATTGTGGCAGCAAGATGGAGTTATACTAGTGTCATTTATTACCTCTTATCTATGGTATACAGCTACACTAAAACAAAATGGGTGAAAAATCGTACTCAAGTAACATTACTTGCCCCAAAAAAGTAAAGAAAGTAGAGTAAAAGTATCTGTTGTAAATAGTACTCAGAGTATGAGTAAAAAGTGCTCATGAGTAGTGCACTGCAAAATTATTTAAACTTTTTTTCATTTAATTAACAATGTACAGTACATGCGAGTGACATTCTTAAAGTTTTTCTAAGTACACTCAGCTTTGTTGTCAGTAACGGAAGCGCTGCGAGGGGCCAGGGCTAACCACAGATCATCTGCCCTCATCCTACTAGACCTCTCTGCAGCGTTTGACACAGTCAACCATCAGATCCTTCTCTCCACTCTTTCTGCGATGGGCATCACTGGAACCGTACTCGATTGGCTTGAGTCCTATCTCACTGGTAGATCTTTCAGTGTCAGGGTGGAGGGGTGAGGTCTCAAACACTCATAACCTACTCACCGGGGTTCCCCAGGGTTCAGTCCTTGGCCCCCTTCTCTTCTCCATCTACACCACCTCCCTGGGCCCTATCATCCTCAGACACGGATTCTCCTACCACTGCTACGCTGACGACACTCAACTCTATCTGTCGTTCCCCCCTGATGACCTGTCAGTAACTACCCGAATAACTGACTGCCTGAACGACATCTCTACTTGGACGAAGAACCATCACCTACAGCTAGAGCTTTAGTTCTCACGTGAAGACTTGGTCTCGTCTCGGACTCGTTTGCGTTCGGTCTCGGACTTGACCGATGGTCTCAACCGAGTCCATCAACGCTACACTGGCAAGAAAACAACAACAAAAGACAGCAAATCTATACAGCTCTTTGTGAAGGCTGCGCCGTCATTAAAAAAAAGGCTGTGCATTCATGTATTAACCCCCCCGCTGTGAAGCCTGCTGTGCCTCACTTAACCGTTAGCTGTGTCGAGGCTTGCTCGCGCTCTCTGGACAAAAGGAGCACAGAGCGAGTGCTTTCAGTCTCTTTCTCAACTTGTGGTGCTTCTTATAAACTGGATAACCGATTAAAACTTTGAGGATGTTTTGATAAAAAGTTTCCAGATAAGAACCGGCGTTGGACGCTAACGGTGCATGCGCGCTGCATGTCAATCCTGTCCCCTCACAAATCAAACTCCATCAGACTCAAACAACATCAGAAAACAACGGAATAACTACATTTGGATTTAAAAATCACCAAACATCTTCTTGATAGTAATTCAAAGACGTGGAAACTCAGAATGGCAGCCACGTCCTGCCAGACTGTCCCGGGGCAAGAATAATGCTCTGAATTGTAAAACGTCTTTGAGGGGGGGTTAGTAAATGCATGCCTTTTTTATTTTGTTGCGAAAATTAAATATAAAAAAATGAAGGCCCCTCTTAGAGTAGTAAATACAGACAGAATTTCTGCAGTACAGACTTCCGTTGCAAAAAAAAAAAAAGATATAAAAGAAAGAAAAAATCTCTATATAGCTCTATATTGTTCCTTTTTTCACTCAAGATCAGCCCAAAGAGTCATCTTTTAGAACATATGATCAATTTCTCATTGGTTATGTAATAAAATTCAGGGAATATATTAAGATTTTTTGACTTCACCCTATAAAATTTATGTTTTGAATATGATGTTATCTGTTCTGAGACACAGTGTGAAAGCTTTTGTAAGCTTACATACCGATGACGTGTGGGTAAACGTTCATTAACCGATAACATAGTCACCATTAAATTAAAAACGTAATATTATTGCCTATTTTACGTTCAGGCTTTGTATTTAGAGGAATGCTTGTAGTCGATTGGTTTGAAAGTACTGCAGTTAAACCAATCATCACGCTTCCCTCATTCAAACTGCTCCTTTATTTGACGAGAATCTGCTCAACTTAGCAACTTTGGCACTAGATTCAGCCACTTTTTCAGACCGTTTAATGACTTTTTTTGTACGCTAGCAACTAGCGACAAATCTAGCGAATTTTATCGTTCTGGCTGACGGCTCTTCAGACGGAGGAACGCGGCTGCAATGTCTGTGCTGTGCCTTTCTGTCACTCACCGTCTGCTCCCCATCAATGCCATTCACTGCATATGAAGTGACGAGTCCTTCATGAACGATTCGTTCTTTATGAACGACTCTTTAATGTGACTCCCTAGGAAGGAATCGTGTCGGGGAGAGATTCGTTCAGTGGCGCATGCGCAACATTCTTCTGGTTCTTCTGGAAGAACGAAAGGAGTCAGAGGACTCTGGGAAAAGAACGAATTTTGTAGGTTTCCGGCTCATATTGAGTTGGTTAATATTAGGAGCGTCACGTGACAGAAGGCCCCGGGGCCGGACTGAACTCGTTACCATCAGAGAGAAGAAATGTGAGGAACGAATGAGACTTTAACCTAAACACAGATCAGAGCTGAGCTGAACCAGAATAACAGACTCAGGTAGGCTCAAGTAAAATATGTTTTTGTCTTCTAGCATTTTAGTTTTGTCTTATTTGTAGTGTGATTCGGGTTTGTGTAGATAATAAATACGTTAGGGGAGAAACACACAACATTTTATTGGTATTTTACTAAAATGAATGAAATGACTGGAAAAAGATTGGTTCATTTTGCTGAACGGGACTCAAAGATTCGAGTCGGTGGAGCGATCCGAACGTTCCGTCACTAGCATAAAACAATCAATGCTCTCGGCCTAGGTGAGGTTCTTCTTCTTCTGCTGTTTAAAGGCAGTTTGCGAGTTTTCTTAATGGTGCATTACCTCCACCAACTGGAAAGTAGCAAGAGAACTCTATCTGAAGGAAGGAAAATGAACCTTTCCTATTATTATTCATCATCATTCATTATCTTCATCATCATCATCTTAATAACATATAATACAAATAAAACCTTTTGACACTATAAAATACTTTTTTAAATAGTAATTTCTTGACAAAAACTGAAATAAAATTGATCTAAAGACTTGATTACCGTTAGTTTAAAATCACAGAGCTCCTTTCATTTTCATTCAACAGCAAAATGTCATTCTGCTCTCATTGTATTAATATTTAATTTTATCTAGCATTGCATGTTTGCATTAAAAGACCATGCGTGTACCTGCAATACTTTTGATGTTTGCATTGATAAAACCCATTTGGAGGCGATGCGTAAGTCACGCACATCATGTAGAAATAGATATTAATCTGAATATCAGATAGAAATGATTGTGAATATCAGTTAGATTCAATTATTAGTTGAGGTTTATGTCTTAACAATAGTATATTTATTAACAGCGCTTTATTATATCTACCTAAAATTGTTAATTGATGTAAATTGTTAATAATACACTAAATTCTAAAAGGTACATTGCACTTTTTGGAATAAATTGGGTGGCTCTTAAAAGAGCCTTTGTGGTGGGTGTGACGGTAGAACCCGGAGCTCTACTTGGAGCTGGTGTACTTGGTGACGGCCTTGGTGCCCTCGGACACGGCGTGTTTGGCCAGCTCTCCGGGCAGCAGGAGGCGCACGGCGGTCTGGATCTCTCTGGAGCTGATGGTGGAGCGCTTGTTGTAGTGAGCGAGGCGAGACGCTTCCCCGGCGATGCGCTCGAAGATGTCGTTGACGAACGAGTTCATGATGCCCATCGCTTTGGAGGAGATCCCGGTGTCGGGATGGACCTGCTTCAGCACCTTGTACACGTAGATGGCGTAGCTCTCCTTCCTGGACCTCTTGCGCTTCTTCCCGCCTTTCCCCGCGGTCTTGGTGACGGCTTTCTTGGAGCCCTTCTTGGGCGCGGACTTCGCTGGCTCAGGCATGATCTACACAGTGAGTGATTCGAAGTGAAAGCAGCCGTTTATATCTCTCTCATGCACACTTCAGACAATCCCACTTTTATCAGCCATTGGTTACTGTCTTTGCCTCACTGTTCTCATTGGTCAGAAATAACCCCTTCCGCCTCAATAACCCCTCCCGAGCCTAACCGTCTCTTTGTTCGAATTAACATTTCCCGCTAAAACTGAACAGGAAAAACGTGATAATTTACCTATTTACAAATATAAATACAATTTCTCGTAAACGCTAGTGCTAAATAGATTAACTCTATATCGTCAACACTTTAAAGTAAGTCTAATTTTAAAAGATTGAGTTAGAATCCACATCTAACTGGTTAGTTTATCTTTAAAAAACAAAGAGTTTAGATACCACTGAATACTGAGATTCTGAATTTAAATGTTCAAATGTAGTTGGATAAAAAATAAATTTAGTTGGACACAATTTAATCATGTAGTGCCTAACCCCCAAAATAATTTGACAAACAGCTGAGACCATTTCTTTTGAGAGTTACACGAATTGACTTTGTCCTTGCAACATTAACGTAAAATAACAGTGTACTTAATGTGCAACTGCAAACGTAAACGTAAAAACGGTGAACATCCACTGCCTGCGCTTCGTCGTCCGAAAGTGTAATTGGCCAGAATGTACTGCAGGTCAACCAATCACCACGCTTCCCTCCAATATTTTCTGACTAGAATCTGTTCAGACTGAAGTAATCATGATAAAATATTCAAAGATAAAAGAAGCAATTTACTTGAAAACTTATGGTTCCTTAATGGCTAAAAAACTAAAACAAATACATCTATTACTACTAATATTGCAATGCAAAATATTAAGACAATACGTTTATATATCTGCTAAATATTTGAGTAAAGTCATTCATATTGGGAATGTATGTTATTTATAAAAAAGTTACTAACAGAAAAAAGTATGGTTTAAAATGTAACTAATACACTAGTGTCTACAACTTCTATTTAAAAAATACATTTGTTATCTGCTTCTACTTGATCATTACTTTTAATAACACCACTCCATAGCTTTTCGTGTAAAACCTACATTTTGTTGTTGAAATCTTCTGTGGACAGTGATTACTGTGGATGTGATCTATCTTTTTCCACCAAGACACGTGAAAAAGCTTTTAGTTTTGTTTTTTAAAAGAGAAAACACTTCATTAGTATAGTACACATATATAATAATGCATATTTTGTATAAAATATTTTTTTGTAATAATACGAATTATGACCTGATTCGAATCTCTGTTAATTAAACAGTAAGCTCGCGCCTTTATTTTAAAGCTGTCTCTGTTGAACAGAGAATGACTCTACACGGTTCTCATGATGAGAATAAAGCCTCAGCTCCTCCTCCGAGCCTTCATTCGTTCGATCGTTGATCTGACTGTTAGTTCTCGACTCGATTATAATGGCTGAGACCGCTCCTGCTCCCGCCGCCTCCCCGGTGAAGGCACCCAAGAAGAAAGCGGCGTCTAAACCCAAGAAAGCGGGTCCGAATGTCCGCGAGCTCATCGTTAAAACCGTGACCGCCTCCAAGGAGAGAACCGGCGTGTCTCTCGCGGCTCTGAAGAAGGCGCTCGCCGCCGGCGGATACGATGTGGAGAAGAACAACTCCCGCGTCAAGACCGCCGTGAAGGCTCTGGTGGCCAACGGGACCCTGGTGCAGCCCAAGGGCACCGGCGCTTCAGGCTCCTTCAAGCTCAACAAGAAGCAGGCCGAGAAGCAGCCCGCCAAGAAAAGCGCGGCCAAGGCGAAGAAACCTGCAGCCAAGAAGCCCGCCGCCAAGAAATCTCCCAAGAAGGTGAAGAAACCCAAAGCAGCAGCCGTGAAGAAGGCGAGCAAGAGTCCGAAGAAAGCCAAGAAGCCCGCAGCCGCTAAGATAGCCACAAAGAGCCCGAAGAAAGCCAAGAAGCCAGCAGCTGTGAAGAAGGCGGCCAAGAGCCCCAAGAAGGTGAAGGCGGTCAAACCCAAAGCTGCGAAGCCGAAGGCGGCCAAGCCCAAGAAGGCAGCTCCCAAGAAGAAATAACAGCCTTCTTTTCTCATCGTTTCCTCCAAAACAAACGGCTCTTTTAAGAGCTACCCAACCAACGCTGTAAAAAGCAACATTTCCTTAAAAAGGATGACTTTCGTTTGACTATATATATTTAATACGGTTTTAGAATAATATATCGATAGCGTTTATGTAAAATAGCACAAAGTGTTTGTTCAATATTCGCTGCATAGAAGTATGTAAACATGATCTCTGATGAGTTTTATACATTGCATGAATTAATTGGAGTTAAAAGACAACACACAAAAATAAAGGAAGGAATTTAAAATATCCATTATAATAAATCATGTATGTAAAGTACCTAGAAAAGCATAATTTCTTTTAAGAGCGCCGTGCTCCACAAACGGGTATCGTATATATATTTTTTTATCATCGAACTTGAATGAAACAAAAACTTAAATAACGCAGACCCATTTTCTGATCGTTTGCTTCCAAATGAAGCAGCTCTTTCAAGGGCCAATCAAGTAACCGTTTAAAGCCCTTTTTTCAGTTTAAAAGTTAGGATTGCCTAGTGTATTAATTATTTATATATGAACCATATATGCTAATACGGTTTCAATATATTACATAAACTATTTCATGTCAAATTTGCTTCATACGTAAACATTACATGATGTCTATATTTTTATTAATTGCGATATTTTGAGTTAAAAACCACAAAAATAAAACTATGATAAAATGAATAGTCATATGTGTTATGTATATAAACCACATTTAAAAAGTACAGAATTTTGACTCTTTTGAAGACTTAACAAAAGTAATTAATCTACATGTTTATATTATTCTCCCAAAACCACATTTTCAGCGACACTTGCATGATCAACGAAATGTTACGATTCAAAAATATTTGACTGTTTTTTATATATATTAAATGTTCTCTGTGGTGAAATGCTATACCAAAATTCTTCAGTCTGAGCAGATTTGAGTCAAACAAAGAGTCAGTTTGAATGCTGGAGGGAAGCGTGATGATTGGTTTAACAGAGAGGTGTGCTCTGACCAATAGACGACATGCATGGTTTTCTATTTATACAGCTTGAACACAGTTTCGCTGCTATTCGTTCAAGGCGTTCGTTTGACAACAACTTTTCTCATCATGAGCGGAAGAGGTAAAACCGGCGGCAAAGCTCGCTCCAAGGCCAAGAGCCGTTCGTCTCGAGCGGGGCTCCAGTTCCCCGTGGGTCGCGTTCACAGACTCCTCCGGAAAGGAAACTACGCTCAGCGCGTCGGCGCCGGGGCTCCGGTGTATCTGGCGGCCGTTCTCGAGTACCTGACCGCTGAGATCCTGGAGCTGGCGGGAAACGCCGCTCGCGACAACAAGAAGACCCGCATCATCCCGCGCCACCTGCAGCTGGCCGTCCGTAACGACGAGGAGCTGAACAAACTGCTGGGCGGAGTGACCATCGCTCAGGGCGGCGTGCTGCCCAACATCCAGGCGGTGCTGCTGCCCAAGAAAACCGAGAAGGCCGCCAAGAAATAAACCCGACACGCTCTCCCACACAACGGCTCTTTTCAGAGCCACCCACAGATTCTCTAAAGAGCACTTAATCAATTTTATGATTAATTTAGATATTTCCCATACTAAAAAAAGTCCGATTTATAAGATACCGTAACATGTAAAAAAGATATAATTACTTCTCAGCTAATTCACGCAAAAAGTATAAATTAAGATTACAATGCAGATAAGGGTACATGTTAGGTTCTTGAAAATGAATAATTTCAAGAATTTCATTTAATACAAATGTGTTTCGTAGGCACAACAGTAGTGTAATGTGTTTGTAAACACTCCCGACTACAAATAAAATGAAAGGGGAGAAAGATAAAAGGTTTAAACTCATCTCTTGAAACCGAGTATCTCTAATAAAGTTTTTTAAACAAATATATGAACTGCTTCGTTTGAACATTTCAATATATAAATGTGCAACATAATAGACGTTATTTTAGTGAAATCGCATGTTCATATTCGGGTGGAAAAGAACAGTTTCACTATTTTTTATTTATATATATATATATATATATATATATATATATATATATATATATATAATTTTTTTTTTCTAAACCCGCGTATATTTGACTAAATCTTCATCACAAAGGACATTTGGGCGGGAATTGCTTTAGATTTGACTTCAGCGAACGAGGAGCCATTGGGTGGAACGGACACGTGTGTACGCTACGAACCAATCAGCTCTCTCTTGTGCCCCGCGCTTCAGAGCGCAGGAGGATAAAGAGACGAGTCTGCTGCGCCTCCAGCTCACTGATCTTCTGCAAAAACACGCTTCTATTGTAGAAATGGCCAGAACCAAGCAGACCGCTCGTAAATCCACCGGAGGAAAAGCTCCCCGGAAGCAGCTCGCTACCAAAGCCGCTCGCAAGAGCGCTCCCGCCACCGGCGGCGTGAAGAAGCCTCACCGTTACCGGCCCGGAACCGTGGCTCTGAGGGAGATCCGCCGCTACCAGAAATCCACCGAGCTGCTGATCCGCAAGCTTCCCTTCCAGCGGCTGGTGAGAGAGATCGCTCAGGACTTCAAGACCGACCTGCGCTTCCAGAGCTCCGCCGTCATGGCCCTGCAGGAGTCCAGCGAGGCTTACCTGGTGGGGCTCTTCGAGGACACCAACCTGTGCGCCATCCACGCCAAGAGAGTCACCATCATGCCCAAAGACATCCAGCTGGCGCGCCGCATCCGCGGAGAGAGGGCTTAAGATCCCCCCGAGAACCTCCACCGAACCCAAAGGCTCTTTTAAGAGCCACCACTTAAACAATGAAAGACAAATTGATTAAATTTTAATAATGCACAAGAATACGTAATCACGTAAAAGTCTCTTCTATAATTTTATAAATTATTTTGAATTATCTGGAATAATCACCGTGATTATGTTGATTTGTTAGTATAACAATAAAATTATATTGAAAAGGTGTTAAATAAACTCTTGTTATTAGAAGCTCTTTATCTCAAATAAAAGCGTTTATGTTGCAGACATGTTTTTTTTTTCAGTTGCATTTGGATAAACAATCTTTAGGTTTGACCTGAGACCTAAAGAGCAATTTTATGAAGTTTTTCTATGGATTCTATCCATCAAAAATTGTTAACCATATTTTCTTTCTTTCATCAGTGCTCCAATATCCACAAAAGTAACAAAAAAATAGATGAAGTAGAACAGCTCTCATGAGCTAATAAGAGAAAACAACTTAAGGAATAAATTATAATATTTAAAAATAAAATAAGAATAGCATAAATCAATGTCTGAGTTTTTTCCACATTAGTTTAGGTTTGATGATCTTTAAATAATTCAGCTTGAGAGCAGAACTTGAAATCTGTTTACATTTAGTTTTTTTTTTTTTTTTACAAAAGAAAGCATTTAGCCAAAACTTGATTTGGTTAATGCTGCAAAGATACAAAAATGTATTTGTTTCTTGTTTTAGACTTTTTATAGAGATAAAGATTTTCCTTCACATTTATTTGTCTTAATCAATAAACAAAGTCTATAGAACACTACTGAGTGTTGATAATTAAGAAGATAATTTAAGTAGCAGATAATGTCGTAGTGTATTATACCAAAACTATTCTAATTACTCTAAAGCTTGCTTTTTTAACATTCGTGCACCGAAATCTCTTAAATGTTAATATTCCCAATTATCTGTTATTTTCCCTGGTCTGGGAAGAGTCTCTTAATCCTCTCTCATTTTATTTACTGTCCTTTATTTTACTTTCTTTCATTTTCTTTTCTACACTGTCTATTTACATTTGTTACTACTTGATTTTAAGTATAGAAGAATATATAAACGAATCACAACAATCGTTATAGACAAAGATAAGTGACAATAGACTAATGTTCGCCAAATTCTGAAACCGTCACGTGACGTTTTAAAGCTCCTCCTTGTGGGTTTCAACAAGGTCCTGTAGAGGACTAAAAATTACTGTTCTCGTTTGGTATGCATCTACTTACAAACCGTTGTCGAACGATAATTGAAAATGTCTGGCAGAGGAAAAGGCGGAAAAGGACTCGGGAAAGGAGGCGCAAAGCGGCACCGGAAGGTTCTCCGGGATAACATCCAGGGAATCACGAAACCCGCGATCCGTCGTCTCGCTCGCCGCGGAGGAGTGAAGCGTATCTCCGGGCTGATCTACGAGGAGACTCGCGGAGTGCTGAAGGTGTTCCTGGAGAACGTGATCCGGGACGCGGTCACTTACACCGAGCACGCGAAGAGGAAGACCGTCACCGCCATGGATGTGGTGTACGCTCTCAAACGCCAGGGGCGCACTCTCTACGGGTTCGGCGGATAAATATCAAGCTGATCGTCTTTAACCAAAAGGTCCTTTTCAGGGCCACCCACACTGTCTTTAAAGAGAGTTCATTGTGTTACGGAATTTAGTTAAAGTTATCAACACAAGTTAGTTAAACCTGTTAACACTTCTATCTTTCTTCTAATAATAAAAACCTTAACAGTCACAATCCTAGTAATTAATAGAATAATGATTGTAGAGTTTGAGTTTTGATGAGGATTCTTATTAAAGGGTTCGGACCAGTATCTGATGTACTGCTCAGCTTTACTGACTCACTGTAGAGCAAAAAGTGAATTTAGAAGTGAGTCTGTAATGGCATAATGCTCAAAAGTTTTTAAATACATGTTATTGTTTGTCATTTATTTAAGTTAAAGAGATCTCGCCGCCTGAATATAAACACGAAAAAGGTATCTAATCTGATGTAGAACTCTAACTGTCTTCGACCAATTATTTCTCCCTACATTTGTTTAACAAACTGTAAGTCTCTCAAAATAAATAGTATAGCAAATACATATTATACTGTGTGTGTTTTTTTGCTATCATTTTCTATAATATTTATTTTTTGAATATTTTTATGTTTTACTCTAGCAAGCAACAATTTTGAGCGGGAAATTCAAAAGTTGAACAAAGGGTTTTAAGATCGAAGAGAGGAGAAATGGGCGGGGTTACCCGCTGAAAGTGTTCTTAACTTGAAACCAATGAAATCATGTCTCTGATCCGTTGTCCAATCACAGATGAAAGCGTGCGTCACGAGGACCGCTCGAGAGCCACTTAAATACTCGTCTCAGCCGCTCCTCGAGTATTACCGGTTCTCTGTAGATCCGATCATGCCTGAGCCAGCGAAGTCCGCGCCCAAGAAGGGCTCCAAGAAAGCCGTCACCAAGACCGCGGGGAAAGGCGGGAAGAAGCGCAAGAGGTCCAGGAAGGAGAGCTACGCCATCTACGTGTACAAGGTGCTGAAGCAGGTCCATCCCGACACCGGGATCTCTTCCAAAGCGATGGGCATCATGAACTCGTTCGTCAACGACATCTTCGAGCGCATCGCCGGGGAAGCGTCTCGCCTCGCTCACTACAACAAGCGCTCCACCATCAGCTCCAGAGAGATCCAGACCGCCGTGCGCCTCCTGCTGCCCGGAGAGCTGGCCAAACACGCCGTGTCCGAGGGCACCAAGGCCGTCACCAAGTACACCAGCTCCAAGTAGAGCTCCGGGTTCTACCGTCACACCCACCACAAAGGCTCTTTTAAGAGCCACCCAACTTATCCAGAGAAGAGTAATTTATTATATAACGTAGGTTATAATACACTTCAATTATACATTTTTAGAGTATCTTAACTACAGTCTCCTGTTCAGGAAATCTGAAATCTAAATGTGTTTTCGAAACTTATAAAAGTATTTCGAAGGTTGTAGTTCTGTTGTCTAAAATGTAATGTTTTTGTCTGAAATATGTTTGACATAACGTAAAACTTTAACAAATTACAAATGAGTTTGGCAGCTCTCGGCCACCGTAGTGTTTAAATCAGTAACGCTTTTACCGAACCTCAACAGAAAGTGTTACGTGAGTCGTTGCGTTTGGAGAGGGCAAGAACAGACAAAAAAAAAAAACAAGAAAGAGACTCTAATAGAGAACACGGCCGATGATTAAAACCACCTCAACTTCTCCAAACATATAAAACTCACAGAAAACAAACTCATCGAATCAAAAGTAAATCTCAACCGAGATCTGAACCAGTTTCTTCTTCTGCGAAGCTTCCGTTCTGGAATCTCATCTGTGGACTTTTACTTTCCTTTTCTTGTGTTTGTTTACAGGTTAAAAATCAAAGCATGTCAGCTAATCCTCAAACACACTTGTTTATCCCAATACCTTAATTTATAGATTCAGTGATGAACCTTTCTAAGATGATTCTTTATAAATAAACTTGTATTACAGTTGTGTTCGGGGTTATTTTCATGTCTGCGTATGGAGAGGAATGGATAGATATAAATAAATCAGTGACTTCATCTAAAAGAAATGATTACCATTCTCTATCTCGTGTCTCATTTCTCTCATCTCTATTCTTTCTCTTCTCGTCTCATCTCTCTCTCCATTCTTTCTCTTCTCTTCTCTCTCCATTCTTTCTCTTCTCATCTCTCTCCATTCTTTCTCTTCTCATCTCTCTCCATTCTTTCTCTTCTCGTCTCATCTCTCTCCATTCTTTCTCTTCTCATCTCTCTCCATTCTTTCTCTTCTCGTCTCATCTCTCTCCATTCTTTCTCTTCTCATCTCTCTCCATTCTTTCTCTTCTCATCTCTATCCATTCTTTCTCTTCTCGTCTCATCTCTCTCCATTCTTTCTCTTCTCATCTCTCTCCATTCTTTCTCTTCTCGTCTCATCTCTCTCCATTCTTTCTCTTCTCATCTCTCTCCATTCTTTCTCTTCTTGTCTCACCTCTCTCTCCATTCTTTCTCTTCTCGTCTCATCTCTCTCCATTCTTTCTCTTCTCATCTCTCTCCATTCTTTCTCTTCTTGTCTCACCTCTCTCTCCATTCTTTCTCTTCTCGTCTCATCTCTCTCCATTCTTTCTCTTCTCATCTCTCTACATTCTTTCTCTTCTTGTCTCACCTCTCTCTCCATTCTTTCTCTTCTCGTCTCATCTCTCTCCATTCTTTCTCTTCTCGTCTCATCTCTCTCCATTCTTTCTCTTCTCGTCTCATCTCTCTCCATTCTTTCTGTTCTTGTCATCTCTCTCTCTCTCTCTCCATTCTCTTTCTACCTAACTCTCTCTCTCTCCCTCGCTTGCTCTCAGAGTATTTTACGATCAGATTTTAGAGATTGAACCACAGTTTCAGAGAGTCTGCTTTATTAACGGTTTGTTAAAAATAATTACACCATTCGGGTTCTGCTCACGACGTGGAGGAGCTAAAGAGCTTCCAGGACTGTCTCAGGCAGGACTCGGTGTCAGAGGGCTTCTGGAGCGCTGTCCTCCACGTGAAGGCAGTGCTTGAGCTTACTGTTCTCCTGAGAGAGACAGAGACAGAGAGAGAAGGAAATTCAAGGTAAGTTTATTTCTTTATTTAAAACAACGAAGCCGTGGTTATGTGATTGACGGCTGCATTAAACCAATCCCTGCCCTCCGCTGGCCACCATCACGCCGCGAGAGAGGAGGCTCCATCAGATCTCCTCAAACACTCGTTCATGCTCTGAAACTGTACGAGCCACCTCAGGGGCCCGAGCAGATGCCAGGAAAACCAGCAGTTAGTTTTTTTTTCCAAGTACATTAAATTAGAGCGGGTTAAAACCTCGCTATGCTACGAACAAAACGACTCTCATTAATTTACGGCTGCTGGTTCTGTTTCAATAAAGTTATCTCTTCTAAATAGAACCAGTGAGTTTGTGTGACCTGAAACTGAACGACTCCTCGCTTTCATTCTGTTCTCATAACAATAACAGAACTCTCACCTTCATCTCTTCATTTAGAGAGATGGACACACCACACAGAGAGAGAGAGACCAGGAGACAGAGAAAGAGAGAGACCAGCAAAGAGAGAGACAAAGAGAGAGAGAGAGATTTACTCCGAGCTCTGGAGAGATTTCATGCGGTTTGTTTGTTCATTCTTGCTGCAGATGTTTCACTCCTCGATGGTTTATTTTCTGCTTCAGTTCTGTTGGAGGTGTGAGATGGTGAGAGCAGGACTCTGAGTTTGTTGGCTTTGCCACATCGTCCGCTCTTTTATAAATATTTCACCAACTGCCGGATGGAGCGGCTCATGGATCCTCAAACCTGCAGCACTGATTTGGAATTTTTTGCCTGTTTTCCATGTGTTTTATGGCGAGTAAAAGCGTAAGCTCCAGCTGTGAAAACTATGCTATCTGCTCTTGCTCCTCTTCCTGCTCCTCCTCCTCCTTCTGAAAGGGGTGGAAAGATGGCGCAGTTGTGGAGTTGGTCGTTCTGTAACTGGAAGGTTGGTGGTTCAATCCCCGCCACTTCACCCACTTTGCTCAGTATGGAAGAGAGTGACTGGTGGAGGTGTGTTTGGTGGGTGAGTGTGACTGGTGGAGTGTGTTTGGTGGATGTGAGTGACTGGTGGAGTGTGTTTGGTGGATGTGTGTGACTGGAGGAGTGTGTTTGGTGGATGTGAGTGAATGGTGGAGTGTGTTTGGTGGGTGAGTGTGACTGGTGGAGTGTGTTTGGTGGATGTGTGTGACTGGTGGAGGGTGTTTGGTGGATGTGTGTGACTGGTGGGGTGTGTTTGGTGGATGTGTATGACTGGTGGGTGTGTATCACATGTTTGGTGGATGTGAGTGACTGGTGGGAGGTGTTTGGTGGATGTGAGTGAATGGTGGGGGGTGTTTGGTGGGTGAGTGTGACTGGTGGGGTGTGTTTGGTGGATTTGTGTGACTGGTGGAGTGTGTTTGGTGGATGTGTGTGACTGGTGGGGTGTGTTTGGTGGATGTGTGTGACTGGTGGGGGGTGTTTGGTGGATGTGTGTGACTGGTGGATGTGTGTGACTGGTGGGGGGTGTTTGGTGGATGTGAGTGACTGGTGGGTTTTTTTGGTGGATGTGAGTGACTGGTGGGGGTTTTTGGTGGATGTGAGTGCCTGGTGGGGGGTCTTTGGTGGATGTGTGTGACTGGTGGGGGTTTTTGGTGGATGTGAGTGACTGGTAGGGGGGTGTTTGGTGGATGTGTGTGACTGGTGGGGGGTGTTTGGTGGATGTGGGTGACTGGTGGGGGGGTGTTTGGTGGATGTGTGTGACTGGTGGGGGTGTGTTTGGTGGATGTGAGTGACTGGTGGGGTGTGTTTGGTGGATGTGTGTGACTGGTGGAGTGTGTTTGGTGGATGTGAGTGACTGGTGGGGGGTGTTTGGTGGATGTGTGTGACTGGTGGAGTGTGTTTGGTGGATGTGAGTGACTGGTGGGGGGTGTTTGGTGGATGTGAGTGACTGGTGGAGTGTGTTTGGTGGATGTGAGTGACTGGTGGAGGGTGTTTGGTGGATGTGTGTGACTGGTGGGGGGTGTTTGGTGATGTGAGTGACTGGTGGGGGGTGTTTGGTGGATGTGAGTGACTGGTGGAGTGTGTTTGGTGGATGTGAGTGACTGGTGGGGGTGTTTGGTGGATGTGAGTGACTGGTGGGGTGTGTTTGGTGGATGTGAGTGACTGGTGGGGGGTGTTTGGTGGATGTGAGTGACTGGTGGGGGGTGTTTGGTGGATGTGAGTGACTGGTGGGGTGTGTTTGGTGGATGTGAGTGACTGGTGGGGGGTGTTTGGTGGATGTGAGTGACTGGTGGGGGGTGTTTGGTGGATGTGAGTGACTGGTGGGGGGTGTTTGGTGGATGTGAGTGACTGGTGGGGGGTGTTTGGTGGATGTGAGTGACTGGTGGGGTGTGTTGGTGGATGTGAGTGACTGGTGGGGTGTGTTTGGTGGATGTGAGTGACTGGTGGGGGGTGTTTGGTAAATGTGAGTGACTGGTGGGGGGTGTTTGGTGGATGTGGTGTGACTGGTGGGGGGTGTTTGGTGGATGTGAGTGACTGGTGGGGGGTGTTTGGTGGATGTGTGTGACTGGTGGAGTGTGTTTGGTGGATGTGAGTGACTGGTGGGGGGTGTTTGGTGGATGTGAGTGACTGGTGGGGGGGTGTTTGGTGGATGTGTGTGACTGGTGGAGTGTGTTTGGTGGATGTGAGTGACTGGTGGGGGGGTGTTTGGTGGATGTGAGTGACTGGTGGAGTGTGTTTGGTGGATGAGAGTGACTGGTGGAGTGTGTTTGGTGGATGTGAGTGACTGGTGGAGTGTGTTTGGTGGATGAGAGTGACTGGTGAAGTGTGTTTGGTGGATGTGAGTGACTGGTGGAGTGGTGTTTGGTGGATGAGAGTGACTGGTGAAGTGTGTTTGGTGGATGAGAGTGACTGGTGAAGTGTGTTTGGTGGATGAGAGTGACTGGTGGAGTGTGTTTGGTGGATGTGAGTGACTGGTGGAGTGTGTTTGGTGGATGAGAGTGACTGGTGAAGTGTGTTTGGTGGATGAGAGTGACTGGTGAAGTGTGTTTGGTGGATGAGAGTGACTGGTGGAGTGTGTTTGGTGGATGTGTGTGACTGAAGGAGTGTGTTTGGTGGATGTGTGTGACTGGTGGAGTGTGTTTGGTGGATGTGTGTGACTGGTGGAGTGTGTTTGGTGGATGTGAGTGACTGGTGGAGTGTGTTTGGTGGATGTGAGTGACTGGTGGAGTGTGTTTGGTGGATGAGAGTGACTGGTGAAGTGTGTTTGGTGGATGAGAGTGACTGGTGGAGTGTGTTTGGTGGATGTGTGTGACTGGTGGAGTGTGTTTGGTGGATGTGAGTGACTGGTAGGGGGTGTATGGTGGATGACTGTGACAGTGTTTGATGCAACCGTGAAACTCTGCGAACGTCTTCTCTGGCTTTAATAACAGCATTTCATGTTAGAAAAACCTTTTGACCTAAAACTCCAAATTTTTCTCGGTTGTGTGGCTGGAGCTGACCTCTTGTAGCTTGGTGATCTCCTTTTTCAGCTTGACCAGGTACTCGATCTTCTGCTTGGGGTTCTGATGGCCCAGCAGCTTCCCGTTCTCCTCCGTCAGATGGTCCACCTGCTTTCTCAACACCTCGATTTCCTGTGAGGACAAGGCTAGAGGTGAGCAGCTGTTGGGGGACCATCACAGGATCAGCTCTGCTCCTCTGAGAGCGTCTCAAGCCATCGCTCGCTCGCTTGCTCTCAGAGCTGCAGATGAGAACCCCTGGGTTTGTTTGGATTAAACAACACTCTCCCCCTCCCCCCTCATATTATATCTCTCTTTCATATTGTATACACCTCTCTCGCTCTTATATTGTACATACCCCTCTCTCTCTCTAATATTGTATACACCTCTCTCTCTCATATTGAACACACCTCTCTCTCTCTCATATTGTACACACCTCTCTCTTACTCTCTCTAATATTGTATACACCTCTCTCTCTCTCTCTCTTATTGTACATACCTCTCTCTCTCCAATATTGTATACACCTCTCTCTCTCTCATATTGTACACACCTCTCTCTCTCTCTCTCTCATATTGTACATACCTCTCTCTCTCATATTTACACCTCTCTCTCGCTCTCATATTGTATACGCCTCTCTCTCTCTCACATACTTTATACACCTCTCTCTCTCTCATATTGTACACACCTCTCTCTCTAATATTGTATACACCTCTCTCTCTCTCTAATATTGTATACACCTCTCTCTCTCATATTGTACACACCTCTCTCTCTCTCTCATATTGTACATACCTCTCTCTCTCTCTCTCATATTGTATACACCTCTCTCTCTCTCTCTCTCATATTTACACCTCTCTCTCGCTCTCATATTGTATACGCCTCTCTCTCTCACATACTTTATACACCTCTCTCTCTCTAATATTGTATACACCTCTCTCTCTCTCTCTCTAATATTGTATACACCTTTCTCTCTCTAATATTGTACATACCTCTCTCTCTCATATTGTACATACCCCTCTCTCTCTCTCTCATATTGTATACACCTTTCTCTCTCTAATATTGTACATACCTCTCTCTCATATTGTACATACCTCTCTCTCTCTCATATTGTACATACCTCTCTCTCTCTCATATTGTACACCCCTCTCTCTCTCTCTCTCTAATATTGTATACACCTCTCTCTCTCTAATATTGTATACACCTCTCTCTTACTCTCTCTAATATTGTATACACCTCTCTCTCATATTGTACACACCTCTCTCTCTCTAATATTGTATACACCTCTCTCTCTCATATTGTACACCCCTCTCTCTCTCTCTCTCTAATATTGTATACACCTCTCTCTCTCTAATATTGTATACACCTCTCTCTTACTCTCTCTAATATTGTATACACCTCTCTCTCATATTGTACACACCTCTCTCTCTCTAATATTGTATACACCTCTCTCTCTCATATTGTACACACCTCTCTCTCTCATATTGTACATACCTCTCTCTCGCTCTCATATTGTATACACCTCTCTCTCTCATTGTACATACCTCTCTCTCGCTCTCATATTGTATACGCCTCTCTCTCACACATACTTTATACACCTCTCTCTCTCTAATATTGTATATACCTCTCTCTCTCTAATATTGTATACACCTCTCTCTCTCTAATATTGTATACACCTCTCTCTCTCTAATATTGTATATACCTCTCTCTCTCTAATATTGTATATACCTCTCTCTCTCTCATATTGTACATATCTCTCTCTCTCATATTGTACATATCTCTCTCTCTCATATTGTACATATATCTCTCTCATATTGTATACACCTCTCTTGCTCTCTCTAATATTGTATACACCTTTCTCTCTAATATTGTATATACCTCTCTCTCTCTAATATTGTATACACCTCTCTCTCTCTCTCTAATATTGTATACACCTCTCTCTCTCTCTCTCTCTCTCTCTAATATTGTATACACCTCTCTCTCTCATATTGTATACACCTCTCTTGCTCTCTCTAATATTGCGCGCAGAGGAGCGAAGAGACGAGGCGCGGGGACCCGAATGGCGCGAGAGGAGGCGCGTGCGGGTGGGGGGACCGAATGGCTTGCGAGAGACGAAGCGCGGGGACCCGAATGGCGCGGGGGACCCGAATGGCGCGAGAGACGAGGCGCGGGGGACCCGAATGGCGCGAGAGACGAGGCGCGGGGGACCCGAATGGCGCGAGAGACGAAGCGCGGGGACCCGAATGGCGTGGGGGGCCCCGAGAAATGGCGCGGAGAATAACGAGGCACGGGGGACCCGAATGGCGCGAGAGACAAGGCGCGGGGGACCCGAATGGCGCGAGAGACGAAGCGCGGGGGACCCGAATGGCGCGAGAGACGAGGCGCGGGGGACCCGAATGGTGCGAGAGACGAGGCGCGGGGGACCCGAATGGCGCGAGAGACGAGGCGCGGGGGACCCGAATGGCGCGAGAGACGAGGCGCGGGGGACCCGAATGGCGCGAGAGACGAGGCGCGGGGGACCCGAATGGCGCGAGAGACCCGAATGCCAGCAACCAATCAGGGGCTTGTAGTCACATGGTTGTTCTATTTAGCGTGAACATGTGCAGCAACAATAGAGGAGACATATATTACAGTTTGTGTTCAGCCAGAAATAATAACTTGTTTTATTATCCATGTAGAAGAAAAAAAACACCTTGCTTGGAATTAAATGGGTGAGGGGGTCGCTGAATCTGATAAGTTATATATTTTTTATAAATCAACCTGATATAAATACCTGATAGTGTGCTGATATTAGCTAAAGCTAAGCATGCTAGTTAGTTTATTCAGCAGGGAGAGTGCAGGAAGCACTCGAGAGGGTTGAGGGACACTTTTTGAAGGACAAGAGAAAGGAGCAGGAGAGAGAGTCAGTAGCAGGTTTGCTCCGGTTTCGTCGTTCCACGCTGTTCTCGGAGCAGACATCCTCGCACGAGTGCACCCCGGGTTTGAAAGCGGTTTCTGTTCATGTGAATGCTCTGTCACAAGAGCTTTTCACTCCATGACGCTTCAGGAAGTGCTCTGCTGGTGTTGTGTGCAGGGCAAGTACAGCACGGTGTGTGGGGAGAAGGAGCAGCTGAAGGAGAGCTGCACACTCATGAAAGATGAGCTCCAGGAGCTGCGCGAGACGTCCGACCGCAGGCTCGCTTCCGACCGCGTGGAGGTGAGTGCTGCACAGCTTCCAGAACTTGACTTAGATGGACCTCCCGGTTGATTTATGCCCCTCTCGCAGCTCGAGCTGCTCCAGGAAGACCTCTCTTATGCCACGGACGAGGTGGGCCGGCTGGGAAGGGTGGTGGAGGAGCAGGCCGCTCTGCTGGAGAGTTTGAGAAGCACCAGCACGGAGAAGGAGAGCGCCGTGAATGCTTTGAAGGAACAGGTGCGCGTGTTTTTCTTTAGTTTTTTAGTTTTTATTTTTTTTATCTACACTTAGGTTTGTGAGATTTCATGCTGACTTTGATACTAATGTTAACTATCCTCGGGGTCAAAATTACTCCATTCAGTGTAGAACATAATGACACTTTTAAGCATAAAAATGTCAAATATTTAAGTAGTCAACAAAGACATTAAATACCTTGACACTAAGCTTTTAGTTAGTGTTAGAGAAGTTTAATTCATCTGATGGTATTTCACGCGGTGCTGTGGTGATATTTATTTTGTTTTGCCTAAATTAACACTAAAGCTAATTTTTCGCTTCACACATTATGGATTTTACTGAAACAAACGACCTAAAATCGATGTTTTGGAAGTATCAGAAAAGTTTTTTCTGGTGCGTGTTGATAATCAAAAGATGCAGGTAAGCGTAAAATAGCATTTTGTCATAACTGGAGGACACTCAGCGTAGCATCACAAGAGCATTGCTGATTTCATCTGCTTCAAGATTAAGCGAGTGTCGTTGTGCAGGTGGAGGAGCTGAGCGAGCAGATCAACCTCCTGAAAGCCAAAGAATGCAGTAGTCCACCTGCTGATGCAGCCACACCCAGCGTGATCCAGCTCTCCTCGTCTCCAGCTCTCTTCGTCAGTGAACACACAATAAATAACATTTACCAGAGCCTCAAAACCTGCCTTGATTAGTTCTGAAGGCTTCTTCTGTTTCCAGACGCCCCAAACGCCCTGCGGCTTCAGCTCCAGCCTGACCCAGGTGCTGGAGTCTCAGGAGCGCGAGCTGGAGAGCCGACGCTCGTCCATGATCACCATGGAAGTTCTGCTGCAGGAGCTGAACGCTGAGCGCACCGCGAAGAACCTGGAGATCGACCGGTTAAAGGTGGAGAACGTAACGATCAGAGCATTGTCCGGTGCAGAACATGCACGTAAAAGCGAAGCGTTGTTTTTAGTGACACCGGTGGCCATTTATTGAACTGCAGGCATCCACTTTGTGACACTGAACGAAACTGAATTCCCATCACGCTTATCTTGTCGATTATTGTCTCCAGGCGCAGCTGAACGAAAAAGAGATCGTGCGAATGGAGATTCAAACTCTGCTGGACAAGTTCTACACCGTCCAGAATCAGGAGCAGAGCGGCTGCACGCAGAAGTAAGATCCTCGCTCTGTTCTTTCAGGGTTTCTGGCTCCGCTAAAGCTTGTTTGCTTCCTCAGAGACCTGCAGGAGGCCATCCATGCGTCCGTCCTGAAGGAGCTGCAGGAAAGAGAGGACTTTAAAAGTACGGTGTCATGTCATTAAATAAAACGAGGAGGTCACCGGCTCTTATTTTTAATCTAGATGATGTTTTTTTCTGCAGAGCTCTCTGATGAGGCAGCTCACCGAGGCCAACACACAGTGAGTCTGAACGCTTTGAGATGTTTGTGCGGCTTAATGCAATTCCTCATCAATGGATTGATCGTTTTTATTTAGCGCCGTGACTTGGCATTCTGGGTACTGTAGTACCAATACGGTGACATTATCAGTGAACATGCCGCTACTAAAAGAAAACTGTCAAACATTGATTCCTTACATCGCTAGAGCAATATTGTTAGACATTTTGACTGAAACCTAATCACACAGATAAATATATATATATATATATATATATATATATATATATATATATATATATATACCTAATATCCTTGAGAAGATGATGATTTAGAGATAGGAAAGAGAGAGAAAGAGATAGAAGAGAGAGAGAGAAAGAGATAGAGGAGGGAGAGACAGAGAATGAGATGAGAGAGAGAAAGAGATATAGAAGAGAGAGGGGGAGAGAGAGATAGAGAGAAAGAGATATAGAAAAGAGGGGAGAGAGAGAGAGAGAGATAGAGAGAAAGAGATATAGAAAAGAGGGGAGAGAGAGAGAGAAATAGAGAGAAAGAGATGAGAGAGAGAGATCATAACTGATTAGTCAGCTATTTTCATTTGTTCATCATCTGACCAGAATACAAAAAAAGCTGAAATAAAATGGCATAACTGAATTACAGATGCACTTGTTTGTTGCAAAACATTTAATTGTGTTCTAATCACTATATAGAACACACTGCAGCTGCTACACTCTATTCTCACTTTAAAGAATGACTAAAACTGTCTTAAAAACTATAACATAATATATTGTTATAATATAAATACCCCTCTTATACTCGTGGCAAATATTTTAGAAAAATATGCAATTATCTCCCCAAACAAAGAGAACAGTATTCCTGAAGAATTTTAATTGATTTGTTATGAAAAATAAATAAAATAATCAATACGTGAACATTGGAGAATAGGGGATTGTTTTAATTATGTGTCTAACACTGTGTTATTATATATTTACATTTCTCTTCATTTTTCATTGAGAGGGTTCATGCCATGGGGAGCCTTTTATTGGCTTTTATAGTGATTTATAAGAGAAGATCGAATCAAAAATCGAACCGTGGACGTTCCTAACCACAAAAAAAAACTCATTTGTTTGACTTAATAACGGGTTTTATTCGCTCCATCGACGACGTCACAAGAGTCTCGTTGTAACGCCGCGGTCGGATATCAAAGGGTCGAGGCTCCTCCCCCGGAAGTGATGCGCTCTCCACGGAGCCACGCCTTCTCTCGCGATATCAGGAACACACACGCCCGAATCAAACACTCGCGAGAGACGGAGCGGCAGCGCACAACTTGGACTCGTGTTATTAAAAAGAGATTTTTTAAAGCTACTTAAAAGAAAGAAGAATCTCAATTTCAGGTGTAACGTAGACTCACAGCGCTCCGGACACTTGGAGCAGTTTATTCATTATAAAGCGCTCTGGGGTGGAAAGACCAGCCTGGTTGTGCTTCAGATCGCTGGGGGAGGCTCTCATGAGCTTACAAAAGCTTGATTGATGTGTTTTGGACCAATAATTTGGAAGAAAATAAGAAAAAAAAAAACACATGAGACATGAAAAGACACGAAAAAGACATGAAAAGATTTCTCACGATATTCTGGACAAAATGGTAAAATCTTTATTCTTGATTAATTAAACAATATTTGAAATGTCAATAAACAATCTTCATCTAATAACGTGTAACTTTTATGTTTGACTGCAGTTTTTTTTTTTTTTGTAAATTGTTAAAATCAGCATTTTGCCGACTCGACCCTCTCGTCAAAAACTCATCCCCGCCCAGCAGCGCCTCGAGGTGGCGCTCTCTCAGAACTACCTCCGATATCTCACGAATGGCTGATGAAGGGCCGCTCTGATGGTCGAGAATGAAAGAGAACAAATGAAAGAAACTCAGGAAATACTTTTGAGCTTTGACATGTTAGCATTTATTTCTAGAATTGACATTAAAGTCGAGTTTCCGGAACACAGTGAGCCTACGTTGCAGAACCCAAACCTCTCTTTTAATCGATTTAATAACACGAATCCAAGAGTCAAAAAAGGTTATTTAAAAGAACTTGTGAGGATTAAAAGAAGAAGCTCAGCTCAGGAGGAACAGAACCTGAACCTCTCTCTGACTCTCAGAGGAACGTTTACAACAGAGTTCCTCAAACGCTGTTCTGGAGTCTCTCAGTGCTGCTCGTGCTGAGTTCGTGTTTTCAGGTTCGAGTATGTGAATCTGCTCCTAATTAATCTTCTAATATCTCTACAATCTACGTCCACCACCAGACAGCAACTCTGCGTACACCTCATGAATATGCAAATCACTAACCAATAGGTGATTAACAGGGGAGGGGTTACGAAGTTTGCTGGAAAAAAAAATCTCAGCTCATTTCCGCGAATAAGCTCGGCTAGAACATGAGGAGATTGAATGCGATTATGATTTAAAATACAGACTTAAGTAAAGTATAAGTAAAAGAAGCACATCTCCAATACAATTAGACCAAAGTGAACAACATATTATAGAAAATAACACAACATCATTGACCCTTTAAAATATCTAAGTTCAAAAATAATACAGATGTTCAAGTTCATCATCCTGTACTTTTCTAAAGGGATGACAGACAAGGGCTTCCAGTCTTAATATTCTTTACGTAAGCGTAAGCATTCATTTATAATAGATTGCACATAATTCTTAAGATCTCTCCACCTTCAAAGATGGCGCAAGTATCTGGTATCAAGATGCTCCTAAAAGGGAGGAACAGAACAGAAGAAAAAAATATCCTTACAGACACAGGCCTTAATTCACAGTTTTATTATAAATTAAATATTCAACTTGTTACAGAAAATAACTATGATGTAATCAATGAATAAAATGAATTATGAAGTATTATTAAATTAACCCAACAACTGCACAATACAACACTGACCGCAAGCTGACGATGGAATTAGAAGCTGTGTGGAAGACTCCCCCAGTGATGGTAGCTTTCACAAATTCAAAGAACAGTTTTATTTATTTATATTGTCCTGTTTCTTGCTGTAACCTTGTGCGCTTGGGTTTCAGGCTTGAGGGGAAAGAGGCGACGCTGCTCCAGTCTCAGACGTGTGTTCAGGAGCTCACCGGCGAGCTGAGGAACCGCTGCCTTGAGCTCCGGGAGCTGCGCCAGAAGGACCAGCAGCAGGAGAAGCTGCAGCAGGTCAGATCTGATCAGAGAGAGCGAGAGAGGTGTACATAATATGAGAGAGAGAGATATGTACAATATGAGAGAGAGAGGTATGTACAATATGAGAGAGAGAGAGGTGTATACAATATTAGAGAGAGGTATATACAATATTAGAGAGAAAGGTGTAGAC
>UELW01000495.1:0-11647 GCA_900490495.1 Danionella dracula
TAGTCGTGGCCGAGTGGTTAAGGCGATGGACTAGAAATCCATTGGGGTCTCCCCGCGTAGGTTCGAATCCTGCTGACTACGAGAAAGCGTTCTGAGTTAAATGTTGTGTCTAACATCTATTTTTGACTTTTATAAATCAAACAGATCAAAATTAAGTAAAATTTTATTGACATCTTCCTGGCTTGCGAGATTTTATTTAAGGTTTTGCGTCTAGTTAAAATATGAACGCGCAGACATGAAACGTTTTGGAAGAACTTTTATAAATAGTTGTTAAACCGTCCGCGGCCTAAATCGACTGAATCTGCTTTAAAAGATGATCGCTATCTCTCGATCAGAAGCTGTTTGAAGCTACTTCAGAGCTCATCACTATTTAAAATTGAACTTGTTTCTAAAAGAGTTAAGAAGCAAAGTTAAACATGTTGATTTATCAACAACTAAGCGTAGTCGGCAGGATTCGAACCTGCGCGGGAAGATCCCAATGGATTTCTAGTCCATCGCCTTAACCACTCGGCCACGACTACGTGATGTGACTTAAGCACTCCTTTTTTTTTCCCTTAAGCAAAAGTGATTGTTACATTAACAAAAGTAAGTTACGTTAGCATCTTGTGTCTCAGTAAACTTATAATTTCTGTTTAGTGGCATGATTGTATACAAATAACCTGAGACGTGTTTCACAGTACTTAACACAATTGACAAAAGTAGAATAATGCTGTATTTTTGTTAATCCGTTATTAAACTTGTTATTATATAATTGATCTGTCTAGTATATATCTAGGTCTGGTGACGCGATTTTATCTTGAGTTCAGTTTTCACAAGAATGTCTCTTACGTTTGTGTTTAACGCCTAAGAGATAACCGAGACAAAGTTCAATCAAACTTTAGCCGAAAGACCAAAATAGCTGTGATTGCAGTGTACATCGTGTAGTCGTGGCCGAGTGGTTAAGGCGATGGACTTGAAATACATTGGGGCTTCCCCACGCAGGTTCGAATCCTGCCGACTACGATTCTATATTGAAGTTTCGAATTAATTTAGCAGATCAATTACTTAAAATTGTAAGTGACTCGTGTAATTTACACCAGTTGGTCTCTCGTGAGTTCAATGCCAGTCTGAAAATAAAATAGCTCTTTAATTGTGTAAAAGGCGTAATTTTAATAGGAACGCTGATAAGTGTCAACATCCTGATAACAATCTTACGTAATTAGACTTGCTTGATTTGCTGAAGTCATAAACAGATGTTAAACACATTATTTAAGCAAAATTTATGGCTCATAGTCGGCAGGATTCAACCGTTCATGTGGAGACCTCAATAAATTTTGAGTCCACCGCCTTAACCTCTCGGCCACGACTACACAACAGTGAGGCCAGTACCAGCTTTTTCACTTTGGCAAGTAAAACCTTGTTTTGCAGATTCTAAGTTTTCTGTTTCTATTTAAATGACAAAGTGTGATTTAATAAACTGTGTTGAAGTTATCAGATTAACCAACAAAACCAGGAACGTATTATACTCTGGAAATGTCTGCAGGGGATCGTGATCAAATCTTTGGGTTGAGCGATTGCTTACTAGTCTGTTCTGAACTTTCCTGATATCACTTGATACAGCTTAATACAAACACAGACACTTCAACTATTTTATTTTTTTGGTAGTAACAACAAAATAATAAAAGTTATGATCAACCTCGAAATTTAATAAACCTTTACCCGTCAGACCAAATAAGCTGGAATTGTAGGTGTGTTCAAGTAGTCGTGGCCGAGTGGTTAAGGCGATGGACTCGAAATCCATTGGGGTCTCCCCGCGTAGATTCGAATCCTGCTGACTACGAGAAAGTTTTCTCAGTTAATTGTTGTGTCTAACATCTATTTTTGACTTTTATAAATCAAGCAGATCAAAATAAGTAAAATTTTATTGACATCTTTCCTGGCTTGCGAGATTTTATTTAAGGTTTTGCGTCTAGTTAAAATATGAACGCGCAGACGTGAAACGTTTTGGAAGAACTTTTATAAATAGTTGTGAAACCGTCCGCGGCTGAAACGACTGAATCTGCTTTAAAAGATGATCGCTATCTCTCGATCAGAAGCTGTTTGAAGCTACTTCAGAGCTCATCACTATTTAAAATTGAACTTGTTTTTAAAAGAGTTAAGATGCAAAGTTAAACATGTTGATTTATCAACAACTAAAGCGTAGTCAGCAGGATTTGAACCTGCGCGGGAAGATCCCAATGGATTTCTAGTCCATCGCCTTAACCACTCGGCCACGACTACGTGATGTGACTTAAGCTCTCCTTTTTTTTCCCTTAAGCAAAAGTGATTGTTACATTAACAAAAGTAAGTTATGTTAGCATCTTGTGTCTCAGTAAACTTAAGATTTCTGTTTAGTGGCATGATTGTATACAAATAACCTGAGACGTGTTTCACAGTACTTAACACAATTGACAAAAGTAGATAATGCTGTATTTTTGTTAAATCCGTTATTAAACTTGTTTTTATATAATTGATCTGTCTAGTATATATCTAGGTCTGGTGACGCGATTTTATCTTGAGTTCAGTTTTCACAAGAATGTCTCTTACGTTTGTGTTTAACGCCTAAGAGATAACCGAGACAAAGTTCAATCAAACTTTAGCCGAAAGACCAAAATAGCTGTGATTGCAGTGTACATCGTGTAGTCGTGGCCGAGTGGTTAAGGCGATGGACTTGAAATCCATTGGGGCTTCCCCGCGCAGGTTCGAACCCTGCCGACTACGATTCTAGATTGAAGTTTCGAATAAATTTAGCAGATCAATTTCTTAAAATTGTAAGTGACTCGTGTAATTTACACCAGTTGGTCTCTCGCTAGTTCAATGCCAGTCTTAAAATAAAAAGCTCTTTAATTGTGTAAAAGGCGTAATTTAAGTAGGAACGCTGATAAGTAATAAACTTTTTATCCAATCAAACATTAAAGTTAATGTTCTTTTCTCGCCGTTGTAACTTTATTCGCTTCAGTAATTTATTTACAGCACACGTTAACGTACAAACACAAGATGTGAATGTTTTTCTTGGTAAACGGAATTTCCAAGCTGTGTCCTCAGGGCCGGTTAGCTCAGTTGGTTAGAGCGTGGTGCTAATAACGCCGAGGTCACGGGTTCGATCCCCGTACTGGCTAACTTGTCACAAATGTTTACGTGAGACTAAACCCAAGGCTTTATTCAGACGTTATTATTTCTGTTCGTGCATTACCAGCACCAGGAGCGACGTTTATAGCACTTTACACAAGAAGAGATTCACAGCAGAGTAGAACATCTGCTTATTTTTAACCCGTGGAGTTGCAGAAATATTGTCTCGCTGCAAAGCTTGAGTGCGGCGTCATCAAGGCCAGTTTATAGCTCTGCGTCAAACCTACAATCAGCTATTTATGGAGGCTCTGCGTGGGTGGGCCGGGATCACCAGAAGTTATGTCTCGGCCACGTTGAGCTGTAGGTGATGGTTTTTCATCCAAGCAGAGATGTCGCTCAGGCAGTCTGTTATGCGGGTAGTCACTGATTGATCATCATTGGGGGGAACGACAGATAGAGTTGGGTGTCATCAGCATAGAAGTGGGCAGGAGAATCCGTGTCTGAGGATGATGGGGCCCAGGGAGGTGGTGTAGATGGAGAAGACAAGGGGGCCAAGGACTGATCCCTGGGGAACCCCGTTGAGAAGTTTATGAGTGTTTGACACCTCTCCCCTCCACTGAAAGATCTACCAGTGAGATAAGACTCAAGCCAATCGAGTACGGTTCCAGTGATGCCCGTCGCAGAGAGAGCGGAGAGAAGGATCTGAAAGTTGACCGTGTCAAATGCTGCAGAGAGGTCTAGTAGGATGAGAGCAGATGATCCGTGGTTAGCCCTGGCCCCTCGCAGCGCTTCCGTTACAGACAACAAAGCCGTCTCAGTTGAGTGTCCGTTCTTCACACTGGGAAATACCCTGAGGATAGGTCCTCTTGCACTCCTCGTTAGTATAGTGGTCAGTATCCCCGCCTGTCACGCGGGAGACCGGGGTTCAATTCCCCGACGGGGAGGGCTCTTTTTTTTGCTGTCATTTTTCGTCTGTGTTATGATCCTAGAATGTTGATGGCCGCTGGGGTGAGGCTGTAACGAATAGGTGGAAAAACTCAGATGATAACTGGAAGCAACGACCTCTAGTGTAGTGCATTCCTTAGAGTGCATTCAACAAGGCTTCAACCAAACTACTCAACATCTGACAACTTTGATTAAAGACACTGGCCATAACAGTTCATTTCTACAAAGTCTGCATAAATGCATCAAGAGTTGAATGTGGAGCTCCTGAAACCTTCAAAACCCACCTCAACCCCTATCGTTTCAATTCAAAGTGAATTCCATTCTGCTCCAGGGTTGGATACATCTGTCATGCCCTCCAAACTGCGATGTATTCTGCGATGTATTGTTCTACTCTACAACAAGATGTTGTGACCCAGGATAACACGTTGAGCTCTAGTCCTCAAAATGATTTCACAAAACATCAATCCTCATTTGGTCGGTCAGCTTCGTAGCGATGGCATAAATATCGTGGATGGACTGGTTCGACGTGGTCAACAGCTGGAGAAGGACCGGGTGAATCAACAGTCGTATGAGCAACGGACTCATGTTTTTCAACCGTCTAAGAATGAAACTTCACATACCACCAGCAGCATTGTTGTAAGTTCAGGGCCTCAAAAGTCCCCCTAAATACAGCGAACGACTTCTGCCGGCGTTGTAAAGGATAACATTCCCCCACGCAATGTCCTCAATAGGGAAGAAACCGATATGAGAAACACCCTCCAAGTTCCTCTTCTCAATCTACTCTTCATCACCGGACGGCGGCAAACTCTACTCCCAAAGGCCCTACAGGGAGTACTACAACCCGGTCTGAGCCTAGTTTATCTCATGGTCCAGTAATCACTCTTAATCACAATACCACTTACTTTGTAGACTGCGAGATACCAGTCTCATAGACTGCGAGACTACGCCGAAAAAGACACTATTGCAAAAAAGTAAGAAATGTCCATTATGGAGAGAAAGATCGAGTGTGGCTAACATCAAATCCACTTTCCAAGCCGGAAAATCCTTTGCTGCGAAACTTGCTCCAAAATGGCAAGGACCATATAGAGTAGTGCAACAGCTGGGGCCTCTTCATTTTCGAATTGTGATGGAGGAAACCGGAGAAGATTAGAGAGTAGCCATGTTACCCTTCCCCTCAGGCCCTGTTAGCTCTGTTGGTCTCACCCCGCTCTGAACCCTAAAAAAACCCTTCTTTCCTTTGCTCTCCGCTGCGAGCATTGGTGGTTCAGTGGTAGAATTCTCGCCTGCCACGCGGGAGGCCCGGGTTCGATTCCCGGCCAATGCAAGAAACCTTTTTATCCAATCAAACATTAAAGTTAATGTTCTCTTCTCGCCGTTGTAACTTTAGTCGCTTCAGTAATTTATTTACAGCACACGTTAACGTACAAACACATGATGTGAATGTTTTTCTTGGTAACGGAATTTCCAAGCTGTGTCCTCAGGGCCGGTTAGCTCAGTTGGTTAGAGCGTGGTGCTAATAACGCCAAGGTCGCGGGTTCGATCCCCGTACTGGCCAACTTGTCACAAATGTTTACGTGAGACTAAACCCGAGGTTTATTATTTCTGTTCGTGCGGCAGCATTACCAGCACCAGGAGCGACGTTTATAGCACTTTACACAAGAAGAGATTCACAGCAGAGTAGAACATCTGCTTATTTTTAACCCGTGGAGTTGCAGAAATATTGTCTCGCTGCAAAGCTTGAGTGCGGCGTCATCAAGGCCAGTTTATAGCTGTGCGTCAAACCTACAATCAGCTCTTTATGGAGGCTCTGCGCGGGTGGGCCGGGATCACCAGAAGTTATGTCTCGGCCACGTTGAGCTGTAGGTGATGGTTTTTCATCCAAGCAGAGATGTCGCTCAGGCAGTCTGTTATGCGGGTAGTCACTGATTGATCATCATTGGGGGGAACGACAGATAGAGTTGGGTGTCATCAGCATAGAAGTGGGCAGGAGAATCCGTGTCTGAGGATGATGGGGCCCAGGGAGGTGGTGTAGATGGAGAAGACAAGGGGGCCAAGGACTGATCCCTGGGGAACCCCGTTGAGAAGTTTATGAGTGTTTGACACCTCTCCCCTCCACTGAAAGATCTACCAGTGAGATAAGACTCAAGCCAATCGAGTACGGTTCCAGTGATGCCCGTCGCAGAGAGAGCGGAGAGAAGGATCTGAAGGTTGACCGTGTCAAATGCTGCAGAGAGGTCTAGTAGGATGAGAGCAGATGATCCGTGGTTAGCCCTGGCCCCTCGCAGCGCTTCCGTTACAGACAACAAAGCCGTCTCAGTTGAGTGTCCGTTCTTCACACTGGGAAATACCCTGAGGATAGATCCTCTCGCACTCCTCGTTAGTATAGTGGTCAGTATCCCCGCCTGTCACGCGGGAGACCGGGGTTCAATTCCCCGACGGGGAGGGCTCTTTTTTTTGCTGTCATTTTTCGTCTGTGTTATGATCCTAGAATGTTGATGGCCGCTGGGGTGAGGCTGTAACGAATAGGTGGAAAAACTCAGATGATAACTGGAAGCAACGACCTCTAGTGTAGTGCATTCCTTAGAGTGCATTCAACAAGGCTTCAACCAAACTACTCAACATCTGACAACTTTGATTAAAGACACTGGCCATAACAGTTCATTTCTACAAAGTCTGCATAAATGCATCAAGAGTTGAATGTGGAGCTCCTGAAACCTTCAAAACCCACCTCAACCCCTATCGTTTCAATTCAAAGTGAATTCCATTCTGCTCCAGGGTTGGATACATCTGTCATGCCCTCCAAACTGCGATGTATTCTGCGATGTATTGTTCTACTCTACAACAAGATGTTGTGACCCAGGATAACACGTTGAGCTCTAGTCCTCAAAATGATTTCACAAAACATCAATCCTCATTTGGTCGGTCAGCTTCGTAGCGATGGCATAAATATCGTGGATGGACTGGTTCGACGTGGTCAACAGCTGGAGAAGGACCGGGTGAATCAACAGTCGTATGAGCAACGGACTCATGTTTTTCAACCGTCTAAGAATGAAACTTCACATACCACCAGCAGCATTGTTGTAAGTTCAGGGCCTCAAAAGTCCCCCTAAATACAGCGAACGACTTCTGCCGGCGTTGTAAAGGATAACATTCCCCCACGCAATGTCCTCAATAGGGAAGAAACCGATATGAGAAACACCCTCCAAGTTCCTCTTCTCAATCTACTCTTCATCACCGGACGGCGGCAAACTCTACTCCCAAAGGCCCTACAGGGAGTACTACAACCCGGTCTGAGCCTAGTTTATCTCATGGTCCAGTAATCACTCTTAATCACAATACCACTTACTTTGTAGACTGCGAGATACCAGTCTCATAGACTGCGAGACTACGCCGAAAAAGACACTATTGCAAAAAAGTAAGAAATGTCCATTATGGAGAGAAAGATCGAGTGTGGCTAACATCAAATCCACTTTCCAAGCCGGAAAATCCTTTGCTGCGAAACTTGCTCCAAAATGGCAAGGACCATATAGAGTAGTGCAACAGCTGGGGCCTCTTCATTTTCGAATTGTGATGGAGGAAACCGGAGAAGATTAGAGAGTAGCCATGTTACCCTTCCCCTCAGGCCCTGTTAGCTCTGTTGGTCTCACCCCGCTCTGAACCCTAAAAAAACCCTTCTTTCCTTTGCTCTCCCGCTGCGAGCATTGGTGGTTCAGTGGTAGAATTCTCGCCTGCCACGCGGGAGGCCCGGGTTCGATTCCCGGCCAATGCAAGAAACCTTTTTATCCAATCAAACATTAAAGTTAATGTTCTCTTCTCGCCGTTGTAACTTTAGTCGCTTCAGTAATTTATTTACAGCACACGTTAACGTACAAACACATGATGTGAATGTTTTTCTTGGTAAACGGAATTTCCAAGCTGTGTCCTCAGGGCCGGTTAGCTCAGTTGGTTAGAGCGTGGTGCTAATAACGCCAAGGTCGCGGGTTCGATCCCCGTACTGGCCAACTTGTCACAAATGTTTACGTGAGACTAAACCCGAGGTTTATATTTCTGTTCGTGCGGCAGCATTACCAGCACCAGGAGCGACGTTTATAGCACTTTACACAAGAAGAGATTCACAGCAGAGTAGAACATCTGCTTATTTTTAACCCGTGGAGTTGCAGAAATATTGTCTCGCTGCAAAGCTTGAGTGCGGCGTCATCAAGGCCAGTTTATAGCTGTGCGTCAAACCTACAATCAGCTCTTTATGGAGGCTCTGCGCGGGTGGGCCGGGATCACCAGAAGTTATGTCTCGGCCACGTTGAGCTGTAGGTGATGGTTTTTCATCCAAGCAGAGATGTCGCTCAGGCAGTCTGTTATGCGGGTAGTCACTGATTGATCATCATTGGGGGGAACGACAGATAGAGTTGGGTGTCATCAGCATAGAAGTGGGCAGGAGAATCCGTGTCTGAGGATGATGGGGCCCAGGGAGGTGGTGTAGATGGAGAAGACAAGGGGGCCAAGGACTGATCCCTGGGGAACCCCGTTGAGAAGTTTATGAGTGTTTGACACCTCTCCCCTCCACTGAAAGATCTACCAGTGAGATAAGACTCAAGCCAATCGAGTACGGTTCCAGTGATGCCCGTCGCAGAGAGAGCGGAGAGAAGGATCTGAAGGTTGACCGTGTCCAAATGCTGCAGAGAGGTCTAGTAGGATGAGAGCAGATGATCCGTGGTTAGCCCTGGCCCCTCGCAGCGCTTCCGTTACAGACAACAAAGCCGTCTCAGTTGAGTGTCCGTTCTTCACACTGGGAAATACCCTGAGGATAGATCCTCTCGCACTCCTCGTTAGTATAGTGGTCAGTATCCCCGCCTGTCACGCGGGAGACCGGGGTTCAATTCCCCGACGGGGAGGGCTCTTTTTTTTGCTGTCATTTTTCGTCTGTGTTATGATCCTAGAATGTTGATGGCCGCTGGGGTGAGGCTGTAACGAATAGGTGGAAAAACTCAGATGATAACTGGAAGCAACGACCTCTAGTGTAGTGCATTCCTTAGAGTGCATTCAACAAGGCTTCAACCAAACTACTCAACATCTGACAACTTTGATTAAAGACACTGGCCATAACAGTTCATTTCTACAAAGTCTGCATAAATGCATCAAGAGTTGAATGTGGAGCTCCTGAAACCTTCAAAACCCACCTCAACCCCTATCGTTTCAATTCAAAGTGAATTCCATTCTGCTCCAGGGTTGGATACATCTGTCATGCCCTCCAAACTGCGATGTATTCTGCGATGTATTGTTCTACTCTACAACAAGATGTTGTGACCCAGGATAACACGTTGAGCTCTAGTCCTCAAAATGATTTCACAAAACATCAATCCTCATTTGGTCGGTCAGCTTCGTAGCGATGGCATAAATATCGTGGATGGACTGGTTCGACGTGGTCAACAGCTGGAGAAGGACCGGGTGAATCAACAGTCGTATGAGCAACGGACTCATGTTTTTCAACCGTCTAAGAATGAAACTTCACATACCACCAGCAGCATTGTTGTAAGTTCAGGGCCTCAAAAGTCCCCCTAAATACAGCGAACGACTTCTGCCGGCGTTGTAAAGGATAACATTCCCCCACGCAATGTCCTCAATAGGGAAGAAACCGATATGAGAAACACCCTCCAAGTTCCTCTTCTCAATCTACTCTTCATCACCGGACGGCGGCAAACTCTACTCCCAAAGGCCCTACAGGGAGTACTACAACCCGGTCTGAGCCTAGTTTATCTCATGGTCCAGTAATCACTCTTAATCACAATACCACTTACTTTGTAGACTGCGAGATACCAGTCTCATAGACTGCGAGACTACGCCGAAAAAGACACTATTGCAAAAAAGTAAGAAATGTCCATTATGGAGAGAAAGATCGAGTGTGGCTAACATCAAATCCACTTTCCAAGCCGGAAAATCCTTTGCTGCGAAACTTGCTCCAAAATGGCAAGGACCATATAGAGTAGTGCAACAGCTGGGGCCTCTTCATTTTCGAATTGTGATGGAGGAAACCGGAGAAGATTAGAGAGTAGCCATGTTACCCTTCCCCTCAGGCCCTGTTAGCTCTGTTGGTCTCACCCCGCTCTGAACCCTAAAAAAACCCTTCTTTCCTTTGCTTCTCCCGCTGCGAGCATTGGTGGTTCAGTGGTAGAATTCTCGCCTGCCACGCGGGAGGCCCGGGTTCGATTCCCGGCCAATGCAAGAAACCTTTTTATCCAATCAAACATTAAAGTTAATGTTCTCTTCTCGCCGTTGTAACTTTAGTCGCTTCAGTAATTTATTTACAGCACACGTTAACGTACAAACACATGATGTGAATGTTTTTCTTGGTAAACGGAATTTCCAAGCTGTGTCCTCAGGGCCGGTTAGCTCAGTTGGTTAGAGCGTGGTGCTAATAACGCCAAGGTCGCGGGTTCGATCCCCGTACTGGCCAACTTGTCACAAATGTTTACGTGAGACTAAACCCGAGGTTTATTATTTCTGTTCGTGCGGCAGCATTACCAGCACCAGGAGCGACGTTTATAGCACTTTACACAAGAAGAGATTCACAGCAGAGTAGAACATCTGCTTATTTTTAACCCGTGGAGTTGCAGAAATATTGTCTCGCTGCAAAGCTTGAGTGCGGCGTCATCAAGGCCAGTTTATAGCTGTGCGTCAAACCTACAATCAGCTCTTTATGGAGGCTCTGCGCGGGTGGGCCGGGATCACCAGAAGTTATGTCTCGGCCACGTTGAGCTGTAGGTGATGGTTTTTCATCCAAGCAGAGATGTCGCTCAGGCAGTCTGTTATGCGGGTAGTCACTGATTGATCATCATTGGGGGGAACGACAGATAGAGTGGGTGTCATCAGCATAGAAGTGGGCAGGAGAATCCGTGTCTGAGGATGATGGGGCCCAGGGAGGTGGTGTAGATGGAGAAGACAAGGGGGCCAAGGACTGATCCCTGGGGAACCCCGTTGAGAAGTTTATGAGTGTTTGACACCTCTCCCTTCCACTGAAAGATCTACCAGTGAGATAAGACTCAAGCCAATCGAGTACGGTTCCAGTGATGCCCGTCGCAGAGAGAGCGGAGAGAAGGGATCTGAAGGTTGACCGTGCAATGCTGCAGAGAGGTCTAGTAGGATGAGAGCAGATGATCCGTGTTAGCCCTGGCCCCTCGCAGCGCTTCGTTACAGACAACAAAGCCGTCTCAGTGAGTGTCCGTTCTTCACACTGGGAAATACCCTGAGGATAGATCCTCTCGCATTCCTCGTTAGTATAGTGGTCAGTATCCCCACCTGTCACGCGGAGACCGGGGTTCAATTCCCCGACGGGGAGGGCTCTTTTTTTTGCTGTCATTTTTCGTCTGTGTTATGATCCTAGAATGTTGATGGCCGCTGGGGTGAGGCTGTAACGAATAGGTGGAAAAACTCAGATGATAACTGGAAGCAACGACCTCTAGTGTAGTGCATTCCTTAGAGTGCATTCAACAAGGCTTCAACCAAACTACTCAACATCTGACAACTTTGATTAAAGACACTGGCCATAACAGTTCATTTCTACAAAGTCTGCATAAATGCATCAAGAGTTGAATGTGGAGCTCCTGAAACCTTCAAAACCCAC
>UELW01000040.1:0-91618 GCA_900490495.1 Danionella dracula
GAGAGAGAGGGAGGGAGAGAGAGAGAGAGATGCTGGAGCCTGATCCATCTGCAGAAAGCGCGCGCACACACATCAAAGATGAAGATCAAGATGCGCAACACGTCTCAGTGAAACAGCAGAGGAAGAAATAGAGACCGAGAGATACAGACATGTTGTAGGAAGATAGATTGAAGCGTAGATGGATGGACAAAAAAGATAAATGGATGCACAGCCGGAGATTCTGAAAGATGGGTCGGAAGGTAAGTAGGTTAAAAAGGCAAGCTGGCAGGAAAAATGGTATATTAGTAAGTTGGACTTTAAGCTAGCATGACTAAAGGCAAGTAAAAAAGAGGATAAGCCAATAGTGAGGTAGGAACCTAGAAAGGTAGATAGTAAGCTGGGGGGAGGGGGGGGCAGGAAGTTAGGTTAACAAAAACATTACAGGATTAATACATTGGCAAGTAGGATATTGGGTAAGCAATAGATACATAGATAGGAAGGTACGTAGGCAAGAAGATAAGGAACTAAGGAAATGCATAAGGAAGGTAGGTAAGCAGAAATAGGTAGGTGGTAAGATAGATTTGGTAATATGTATGGATTAAAGCACATAAAAAAAGCTAGCCTAGACGAGGGTAGGTAGGTAAGCAGATACGCCGGTAGGAAAGTAGAAAGTTAGATAGAGTTGGGTAGGCAGTAATTTAGGAGGGCAAAAATATCAGACGTAAAACATAGGCAAGAAGGATATAGGGTAAGCAAGAAGGTTTGTTGGTAGGAAGGTACATAGCTATAGCTAAAAAGGTAAGCAATTAAGGAAAGGCATATGGAAGGTAGGCAAGCAGAAAAAAAGGTAGGTGGTAAGGCAGATTTGATAATAGGTACGGATTAAAGAACATCAGTGAAAATGCTAGCATGGGTGAGGGTAGGTAGGTAAGTAAGTAGATCAGCTGGTAGGAAGGTAGAAAAGTAAAAAAATAGATAATGAGTAGGGTAGGCAAGAAGTTAGGTAGGCAAAAACATTAGATGATTAAAACATAGGCCAGTGGGAAATTGGGCAAGCAAGGTTTGTATGTACGAAGGTTCTTAGCCAAGAAGTTAAGTTATTAAGGGAAGACAAAGAATGTAGGTAAGCAGATAAAAAGGTAGGTCATAAAAATGCATGGATTAATGTACATCAGTAAAAAGGCAAGTAGGTAGAGAGCTGGGCAAGTTAGGGTGTTACATAACAGGAAGTTAGATAGGCAAAAATGGAACTCTAGTAAGCAAAGTTATGTAGGTAGGAATGTTGAGTAAGAGGGTGAGAAAATGTAGATGAGTAAAGGGAAGTTAGGCACAAGGACGAGTGAGGTAGGCGGCAGGTTACGGGTAGGAAGCCAAGTAGGCAGGAAGGAGCAGGTCCCTGGAAAAAGGATGGTTAATTAAGATAAGAAACTAGAGAGATAGATAAGTAGGAAATTAGATAAGCACATCAGTCAGTAGAGGTAGGTTGTGTTTAAGAATGTAGCTAAGATGAAGATGGTTAAAAAGTTGGAAGAAAGATAAACAATAAAGGCTGCCGGTATGAAGAGTTAGTGGTTTGAAGAGTGTTGGGTCAGACAGTGGTGTTTGAGGAAGTTTGTAGGCAGGTTATGTAGACAGACAAGCAGGAAGGAAGTCATGTAGGTGAGTGGTGAGCACACAGGTAGTATGTAGGTAGGCAAAATTGTAGGAAGGAAGGAATAGAGGAGGTTATGTAGGTAGTCAAGTAGGGGGGAAAGGGTAGGTGGGGGGTGGGTAGGTAAAAAAGATAGGAAAAGAGGAATAGAGGCAAAAAGGTAGGTAGACTAGTACATAGGAACATAGGTAGGTGGGTTGGTGGGAAGAAAGGTTGAAGAAGTATAGAAGATAAAAAGGTAGGATGGGAGGAATAGAGGAGGTTCAGTAGGTTGGCAAGTAGGGAGGAAAAAGTAGATGGATGTGGGGCAGAAAAGTTGAAGTATGTAGGTAGGAAAGAAGGTAGGAAGGGATGCATAGAGATGGTTTGGGCTATTAGACTAATAGGAAGGGACAGAGGTAGGGTGGAAAGGTTGAGGAGGTACATAGGTAGGTTAGGTGGAGTGGAAAGGTAGGAGGGTGGTAGGTAGATAAAGTTTGTAAGGGATGGGAAGTAAATGGTGGTAAAGTGGTGTAGCTGCTCATCCTACAACCGGAAGGTTGGTGGTTAGATACCGACTCGGTCCATTCTGCCGTGTGGCTATGGGCAAGCCACTTTACCCACATTACCCAGTTTGAGTGTGACTGGTACTGGTCCTTACTGGCCCTGACATCCTGTAAGACTACCTCAGAGCAGAACTCCCAACGTAGCTCATCATCACCAGAGTATGAATGTGGAGTAAAGGAATAATGCTCTGAAGATAGTAAAGGTAAAGCATCATTAAGTTTCTTGAAAAGTGCTACATTAATTGAAGGCATTATTATTTTCATTACTAAATTGTTATTATTTAATAGAGGTGGTTTGAAATGTAGGCAAGTAGGGAGGGAAGAGATAGGCGAGTGGTGGGAAGAAAGTTTAGGAAGTATGTAGATAGGTAAAAATGGGAGGAAAGGAGGAATAGAGGTCATAAGGTAGGTAGACTAGTACATAGGAACATCGGTAGGTGGGTGGTGGGAAGAAAGGTTGAAGAAGTATAGAAGATAAAAAGGTAGGATGGGAGGAATAGTGGAGGTTCGGTAGGTTGGCAAGTAGGGAGGGAAAAAGTAGGTGGATGTGGGGCAGAAAAGTTGAAGTATGTAGGTAGGAAAGAAGGTAGGAAGGGATGCATGGAGATGGTTTGGGCTATTAGACTAATAGGAAGGGAAAGAGGTAGGGTGGAAAGGTTGAGGAGGTACATAGGTAGGTTAGGTGGAGTGGAAAGGTAGGAGGGTGGTAGGTAGATAAAGTTTGTAAGGGATGGGAAGTAAATGGTGGTAAAGTGGTGTAGCTGCTCATCCTACAACCGGAAGGTTGGTGGTTAGATACCGACTCGGTCCATTCTGCCATGTGGCTATGGGCAAGCCACTTTACCCACATTACCCAGTTTGAGTGTGACTGGTACTGGTCCTTACTGGCCCTGACATCCTGTAAGACTACCTCAGAGCAGAACTCCCAACGTAGCTCATCATCACCAGAGTATGAATGTGGAGTAAAGGAATAATGCTCTGAAGATAGTAAAGGTAAAGCATCATTAAGTTTCTTGAAAAGTGCTACATTAATTGAAGGCATTATTATTTTCATTACTAAATTGTTATTATTTAATAGAGGTGGTTTGAAATGTAGGCAAGTAGGGAGGGAAGAGATAGGCGAGTGGTGGGAAGAAAGTTTAGGAAGTATGTAGATAGGTAAAAATGGGAGGAAAGGAGGAATAGAGGTCATAAGGTAGGTAGACTAGTACATAGGAACATAGGTAGGTGGGTGGTGGGAAGAAAGGTTGAAGAAGTATAGAAGATAAAAAGGTAGGATGGGAGGAATAGAGGAGGTTCGGTAGGTTGGCAAGTAGGGAGGGAAAAAGTAGGTGGATGTGGGGCAGAAAAGTTGAAGTATGTAGGTAGGAAAGAAGGTAGGAAGGGATGCATAGAGATGGTTTGGGCTATTAGACTAATAGGAAGGGACAGAGGTAGGTGGGTGGAAAGGTTGAGGAGGTACATAGGTAGGTTAGGTGGAGTGGAAGGCTCCCTGTACAGTAGGTTTTTGTAAAGTCATGTAGGTGGAGGTAATGGTGAAATATTGACGTAGTGGAATGAAGAAAACATCAGTAAGAGCCAAACACTACTTTGATCGCGCTTAACAAGAGTTTCAGTCTCTAAAGGAAGGGATATTTTTTATTGTTTATCAGGTGACAGAGACGCACAGACTCTGAATGACCCTTGCGTGTCCTCTGTAGAAGGCTCCTCATGCAGGAACCCACCACGTCTTCAGTTTGATTTCTAGCCTCGTGTTCTTCTGCGAGTCTCCGCTGTGCTTGAAAACATGGAGCTGAACTCATGCGAGCTTGATGGAGCACACACACTGAACTAATGAAGACGCGCAGCAGGTACCGAGCGCAGGTGTCACCTCACATTTCTTCATTGCGACCCCTACAGAGGCTGCAGAAATATCTCCCAGAAGTTCCCGAGCAGAGTTTGTGCGGAACAGACCACACAGGAGCGAGGAGCATTGTGGGAGCCGAGCAAATCCTGACTGACGTCTCGATTAGACACCATTTTAAAGGCCTAATTGTTTTCCGTTAAATCTGATAAAGGCACATTTAGAGCTGTTAAATGTCATTGAGGGTTGGATGTGACGGAGCGCCTCTCGAGCAGATTAATTCTTTTGTCTGGGATGATTCACGAAGGGCAAGTGGTTTATTTTTTAATAGCTCAGGTCTCCAAGAAAAGCTTTTAATCGGTTGGTGAACAGTCATCATTAATAAACAGCAATTTTCTGACCTCTGAACCTCCTGAAAGCACTCGAGTCTGGTGTTTAGAAAGCAATTTATACAAACGAGGGTTTTTCAGAATCATGTGTGATTGGCAACACAATTCCTTTCCGAGCAAAAAATAGCATTTATTTAAAATCAATGTCAGTTTTTGTAATGAGTTCAGTGTGTTTTTGTTCATTTTAGCAGTAATCACTTTCTTTTTAGTGACACAAATTAAATTATATAGTTTAGGTATGTATAGAACATGAACATACCATGCATTGCGCCACCCACAGGTTCTGTATGAACAGTAGTGAACTTCTAAAAAGGCAATAATCTTCTAAAATATTTTCTTCTCGCAAAGAAAAACATTCTCTGAGCAAGAAAAATAATCTATTTTTAAGGTGGAATCTCTGGCTCTCATCAGTGAGGGTTTATGAAGCAGAACAGCAGAGTAGATAAAAACTTCTTCACTTGTATTTCAGGCCAGCCAATCAAAAAAAAAAGAAAGCTCCTCTCTGATTGGCTGGAGTTGTGGCGGGTGGTAGCCGTGGTTGGTTCGGAGCGAGCGCATGAACGAAGGCAGCATTCACCTTTAAAATCTAATTTTGCTCGCTCAAAATGTCTTTCTTTGTTTCAAAATAAAATGTTATTCACAAAACTCCACTTGGGGGCAAACAAAACATCTCACAATATCCACTCACAATAGTGACGTAACAATGACCCCATCCGCTCACAATAGTGACGTAACAATGACCCCATCCACTCACAATAGTGACGTAACAATGACCCCATCCGCTCACAATAGTGACGTAACAATGACTCCATCCACTCACAATAGTGACGTAACAATGACTCCATCCACTCACAATAGTGACGTAACAATGACTCCATCCACTCACAATAGTGACGTAACAATGACTCCATCCACTCACAATAGTGACGTAACAATGACTCCATCCACTCACAATAGTGACGTAACAATGACCCCATCCACTCACAATAGTGACGTAACAATGACTCCATCCACTCACAATAGTGACGTAACAATGACTCCATCCACTCACAATAGTGACGTAACAATGACTCCATCCGCTCACAATAGTGACGTAACAATGACCCCATCCACTCACAATCGTGACGTAACAATGAGACCATCCACTCACAATCGTGACGTAACAATGAGACCATCCACTCAAAATAGTGACGTAACAATGACCCCATCCGCTCACAATAGTGACGTAACAATGACCCCATCCGCTCACAATAGTGACATAACAATGACCCCATCCACTCACAATAGTGACGTAACAATGACCCCATCCGCTCACAATAGTGACGTAACAATGACCCCATCCACTCACAATAGTGACATAACAATGACCCCATCCACTCACAATAGTGACGTAACAATGACCCCATCCGCTCACAATAGTGACGTAACAATGACTCCATCCACTCACAATAGTGACGTAACAATGACTCCATCCACTCACAATAGTGACGTAACAATGACCCCATCCACTCACAATCGTGACGTAACAATGAGACCATCCACTCACAATCGTGACGTAACAATGAGACCATCCACTCAAAATAGTGACGTAACAATGACCCCATCCGCTCACAATAGTGACGTAACAATGACCCCATCCGCTCACAATAGTGACGTAACAATGACTCCATCCACTCAAAAGTGTGACGTAACAATGACTCCATCCACTCACAATAGTGACGTAACAATGAGACCATCACTCACAATCGTGACGTAACAATGAGACCATCCACTCAAAAGAGTGACATAACAATGACTCCATCCACTCAAAAGTGTGACGTAACAATGACTCCATCCACTCACAATAGTGACGTAACAATGAGACCATCACTCAAAATAGTGACGTAACAATGACCCCATCCACTCACAATAGTGACGTAACAATGACTCCATCCACTCACAATAGTGACGTAAAAATGACTCCATCCACTCACAATCGTGACGTAACAATGAGACCATCCACTCACAATAGTGACGTAACAATGACTCCATCCACTCACAATAGTGTCGTAACAATGACCCCATCCACTCACAATAGTGACGTAACAATGACTCCATCCACTCACAATAGTGTCGTAACAATGACCCCATCCACTCACAATAGTGACGTAAAAATGACTCCATCCACTCACAATCGTGACGTAACAATGAGACCATCCACTCACAATAGTGACGTAACAATGAGACCATCCACTCAAAAGAGTGACATAACAATGACTCCATCCACTCAAAAGTGTGACGTAACAATGACTCCATCCGCTCACAATAGTGACGTAACAATGACCCCATCCACTCACAATAGTGACGTAACAATGACTCCATCCACTCACAATAGTGACGTAACAGTGACTCCATCCACTCACAATAGTGACGTAACAATGACCCCATCCACTCACAATAGTGACGTAACAATGACCCCATCCACTCACAATAGTGACGTAACAATGACCCCATCCGCTCACAATAGTGACGTAACAATGACTCCATCCGCTCACAATAGTGACGTAACAATGACTCCATCCACTCAAAATAGTGACGTAACAATGACTCCATCCACTCACAATAGTGACGTAACAATGACCCCATCCACTCACAATAGTGATGTAACAATGAGACCATCCACTCAAAAGAGTGACATAACAATGACTCCATCCACTCAAAAGTGTGACGTAACAATGACTCCATCCGCTCACAATAGTGACGTAACAATGACCCCATCCACTCACAATAGTGACGTAACAATGACCCCATCCGCTCACAATAGTGACGTAACAATGACTCCATCCGCTCACAATAGTGACGTAACAATGACTCCATCCACTCAAAATAGTGACGTAACAATGACTCCATCCACTCACAATAGTGACGTAACAATGACCCCATCCGCTCACAATAGTGACGTAACAATGACTCCATCCGCTCACAATAGTGACGTAACAATGACTCCATCCACTCAAAATAGTGACGTAACAATGACTCCATCCACTCACAATAGTGACGTAACAATGACCCCATCCACTCACAATAGTGATGTAACAATGAGACCATCCACTCAAAAGAGTGACGTAACAATGACTCCATCCACTCACAATAGTGACGTAACAGTGACTCCATCCACTCACAATAGTGACGTAACAATGACCCCATCCACTCACAATAGTGACGTAACAATGACCCCATCCACTCACAATAGTGACGTAACAATGACCCCATCCACTCACAATAGTGACGTAACAATGACTCCATCCGCTCACAATAGTGACGTAACAATGACTCCATCCACTCAAAATAGTGACGTAACAATGACTCCATCCACTCACAATAGTGACGTAACAATGACCCCATCCACTCACAATAGTGATGTAACAATGAGACCATCCACTCAAAAGAGTGACATAACAATGACTCCATCCACTCAAAAGTGTGACGTAACAATGACTCCATCCACTCACAATAGTGACGTAACAATGACCCCATCCACTCACAATAGTGACGTAACAATGACCCCATCCACTCACAATAATGACGTAACAATGACCCCATCCACTCACAATAGTGACGTAACAATGAGACCATCCACTCAAAATAGTGACGTAACAATGACTCCATCCACTCACAATAGTGACGTAACAATGACCCCATCCACTCACAATAGTGACGTAACAATGACCCCATCCACTCACAATAGTGACGTAACAATGAGACCATCCACTCACAATAGAGACGTAACAATGACCCCATCCGCTCACAATAGTGACGTAACAATGACCCCATCCACTCACAATAGTGACGTAACAATGAGACCATCCACTCACAATAGAGACGTAACAATGACCCCATCCGCTCACAATAGTGACGTAACAATGACTCCATCCACTCAAAATAGTGACGTAACAATGACTCCATCCACTCACAATAGTGACGTAACAATGACCCCATCCGCTCACAATAGTGACGTAACAATGACCCCATCCACTCACAATAGTGACGTAACAATGACCCCATCATCTCACAATAGTGACGTAACAATGAGACCATCACTCAAAATAGTGACGTAACAATGACCCCATCCACTCACAATAGTGACGTAACAATGACCCCATCCACTCACAATAGTGACGTAACAATGAGACCATCCACTCAAAATAGTGACGTAACAATGACTCCATCCACTCACAATAGTGACGTAACAATGACCCCATCTGCTCACAATAGTGACGTAACAATGACCCCATCCGCTCACAATAGTGACGTAACAATGACCCCATCCACTCACAATAGTGACGTAACAATGACCCCATCCACTCACAATAGTGACGTAACAATGACCCCATCATCTCACAATAGTGACGTAACAATAAGACCATCACTCAAAATAGTGACGTAACAATGACCCCATCCACTCACAATAGTGACGTAACAATGACCCCATCCACTCACAATAGTGACGTAACAATGACCCCATCCACTCACAATAGTGACGTAACAATGACCCCATCCACTCACAATAGTGACGTAACAATGACCCCATCCGCTCACAATAGTGACGTAACAATGACCCCATCCGCTCACAATAGTGACGTAACAATGACCCCATCCGCTCACAATAGTGACGTAACAATAACCCCATCCGCTCACAATAGTGATGTAACAATGACCCCATCCGCTCACAATAGTGACGTAACAATGACCCCATCCACTCACAATAGTGACGTAACAATGACTCCATCCACTCACAATAGTGACGTAACAATGACCCCATCCGCTCACAATAGTGACGTAACAATGACCCCATCCGCTCACAATAGTGACGTAACAATGACCCCATCCGCTCACAATAGTGACGTAACAATGACCCCATCCGCTCACAATAGTGACGTAACAATGACCCCATCCACTCACAATAGTGACGTAACAATGACCCCATCCGCTCACAATAGTGACGTAACAATGACCCCATCCACTCACAATAGTGACGTAACAATGACCCCATCCACTCACAATAGTGACGTAACAATGACCCCATCCGCTCACAATAGTGACGTAACAATGACCCCATCCGCTCACAATAGTGACGTAACAATGACCCCATCCGCTCACAATAGTGACGTAACAATGACCCCATCCACTCACAATAGTGACGTAACAATGACCCCATCCACTCACAATAGTGACGTAACAATGACCCCATCCACTCACAATAGTGACGTAAAAATGACTCATCCACTCACAATAGTGACGTAACAATGACCCCATCCACTCACAATAGTGACGTAACAATGACCCCATCCACTCACAATAGTGACGTAACAATGACCCCATCCACTCACAATAGTGACGTAACAATGACTCCATCCACTCACAATAGTGACGTAACAATGACTCCATCCACTCACAATAGTGACGTAAAAATGACTCCATCCACTCACAATAGTGACGTAACAATGACCCCATCCACTCACAATAGTGACGTAACAATGACTCCATCCACTCACAATAGTGACGTAAAAATGACTCCATCCACTCACAATAGTGACGTAACAATGACCCCATCCACTCACAATAGTGACGTAACAATGACCCCATCCACTCACAATAGTGACGTAACAATGACCCCATCCACTCACAATAGTGATGTAACAATGACCCCATCCACTCACAATAGTGACGTAACAATGACCCCATCCACTCACAATAGTGACGTAACAATGACTCCATCCACTCACAATAGTGACGTAACAATGACCCCATCCACTCACAATAGTGACGTAACAATGACCCCATCCACTCACAATAGTGACGTAACAATGACCCCATCCACTCACAATAGTGATGTAACAATGACCCCATCCACTCACAATAGTGACGTAACAATGACTCCATCCACTCACAATAGTGACGTAAAAATGACTCCATCCACTCACAATAGTGACGTAACAATGACCCCATCCGCTCACAATAGTGATGTAACAATGACCCCATCCGCTCACAATAGTGACGTAACAATGACTCCATCAACTCACAATAGTGACGTAACAATGACCCCATCCACTCACAATAGTGACGTAACAATGACCCCATCCACTCACAATAGTGACGTAACAATGACCCCATCCACTCACAATAGTGATGTAATAATGAGACCATACATCGGCACATACTGAAATCCACGAACGACGCCCTCCGCGCTTCCCACCGCTGTGAATGAAACTCCAAACACAAAGCAGAGTTCTCTTCACATCTGTTTATTCAGATCTTCTGCAGAACAGCTGCACAGATCCAGTTCGCTCGACTCAGCGTGAAACGAATGACGCTAGCGCATCGAGACGGAGCAACAAACTTGAAACACAAACGTCTCTGCTCCGAGAGTCTGAAAAGAGAAGAAACGACGATCTGTTTCGTCCCTCAGGAGTCTTTCTGGCAGTGAAACGTGAATAAAAACAGGGCAAAGGCAAAAACAAACTCATCATTAACGCATTCATTCACATCTTTGTGTTGCAAAATCCAAAATTTGATAAAAGTCTGAAGAATCATGAGCACAATCAGCCGCCTGGGTTTCATCAGCCCTGCGACCCTAACCACTCCTTTATGGAGTTAAAGCTACGCTACATCAAATTCTGACCACCAGAGGGCGCATTTCCAGTCAAGTTTGTGATTCTAACCCACAACTGCCCTATCTCTAAAACTAAATAAAAAAAAAAACTTTTTTTAACAAATAAATGTTCCTGTTTCAAGTAAATACGACATTCCATTAAAATCAAAGCAGGCATTTATTTAAACTAACTCTAAAATAAACTGAGACGTTATTTGAGTGGGAAAAAAAGAGACAATCAATTAAAAAAAAAGTCTACACGTTGAACTACACTAAAGTTTAGCATGACAACCTTTTTCCACCATAAACTGTTTCTAACATGTCTAAAATAGCTTTCAAATGTCTTAAAAAATTATTGTATTTTAATCAAGTTACTCAAAGGAGAAAGCTATATCGAAATGATTTCAGAGGTGCAATATTCGACCACTAGAGGGCAGAATTCCACCTGTTCTGACCAACGACTGCTGCTTTAGATGCTAATATCACCATCAAGAGAACAGGAAGTAGTAGTTAGCGTATATTTTAAAAATCTACATTTTATAACACTTAATGAATATTTGAGCCTAAAAACAGCATGCGGAGATATTTGAATAAATTCCTAAAAAGGAACCAAATATAGATGAAGAAGACCAGAGGGAGAGCAGAGGAACACCCAGACCCTTTATTTGAGTGAGCAAGCATTCGTTACACCGAAGAGCGATGGGTCATGTGACCCCGAGCGCCTCTTCGTAGCACCTTGAGGAGGCGGAGCGACATCTACGACTACACGCTAAACATGATCGCCTCCCGACAGAAGATGAACTCCACGTCATAAATCATAACAAATCATAATCAAACACACAATTCAGAATAATATTAGCATCTACCAAATGTGCTAGAAAACAAAGCATCCCGCGGCGCTGAAAACATCGGTTATATTCAATAGAATAAACAAGTAACACATACGAGAACCAACTGAGGAGCGTAGCTTTAGCTGCTGAGATAGTGATCTGCTTTGTACAAATATTAAATCTATGTGACGAGACGTTTAAATACTTGAGGGCCGAGCCGAGCGCGGCCTCTTCCTATGAGGATGCGTCCGGTCCGTCAGTTTTTGGAGGATGAAGAAAGCAGGGAGGAGGAAGGAGCGAGGGGAGGGGCCGCGGCGCCCCCCAGGGCTCTGTGCTGGGTCCGCTTCCGTTTATCCAGAAACGGTGGATGAACGCTAACGCATGCAGCGGAGTGCTCCAGAGCTCAGTACATGCGCTCCAGGCCTTGCTCGGCGTCCTCCGGGGGGAAGTCCGAGTTCAGGAGGGACTCCATGTAGGCGACGTAGCTGGAGCTGTGGGTGTAGCCCTCGCTGGGCTCCGGCGCTGGAGCGAGAGGCGCGCTGCTGGGAGCGACACTGGGAGGGAGGAAGCTGCTGAGGATTTCCGGAGGTAGCACGGGGGACTCCAGGATGAGTGAGGGGAGTTGGGCGGGAAGGCGAGGGCGCTTGGCGGCCATCGGTTCGTCTGCTGGGGGCTCCTGAGGTGGCTGCTGCTGCTCGGCGCTCACCTGCACGAACAGAAAACAGACGATTGCTCTCGAGTTCTCAAGAAGAATAATCACAAGACGAAAAGTAGCTGCAAGCAGCGATCGAGGGCTCGAAGCTCCCCCTAACCATAACTAAAAAAAAATTTACATTCAGGAGCATTTTCTCAACATCCGGCAAACGAAATTATACAAAAAAAAATGTTTTGAGCATTTTAGCATTTTATCTAACTCTGGCAACCGTAACAATCACTTTTATGATTTTATGTTTTTGTAAACCCTTACAATCACATTTACATTTCTTTCTTACATTTATTAGTCTTACGTCATAATCTGGCAACCCTTATACTTTTGTTTTTAGCATTTAGGAGAACAATCTCTGGCAACCCCAAGCAGCAACATAAACACATATAAGATGATCTTTACGTGGACATCAGGAATATAAGAGCTGTTAATGATGATTTAAGACCTAGAACAGTGAATTTAACACTTTTTAAGACCTCCAATTTTGTTGTTCTAATTTTCAGAGCACCTCAGAAACCTCTGTACGCCGGAACCCTGAGCAATCGTAGTTCTATAAGTAAAAGAATCCTGCCGTTTGATGAAAAATAAACTACAATTAGGAGATTATGACTCACTTCCTGTTTGCATTTCTTGCCACTTTTCATCTCTAATCAACTGGACATGATTGCATGATTAGAATAGATGTGATCTCATTCTGAACGCCTCACTAAAGCAGCTGAACTGTGTGTCTTTATCTTCAAGATTAATATTATACTCCATGAAAACTTTGTAATGTAGTTTACTAGTATACCTTTAATCCCCAGCTTTACCAAACTAGCTGAGAAACATCTCCAAAGTAACAGAAGCCGCTGCGCGCGGAGGATCCTGCTCAGAACATCAGCAGATCAGAATGGAACCGGAGTTTTGGTCTGCTCTGAAGATCTTCAGCCATTTACTTGGAATTTAGCTTCATTTTCATCTTCATCCATCTCTCTCTCACTCTCTCGTTTCCACAAGAACTATTTCCAACACACTCAAGCGGTGAACGGTTCCCACGCACTCGAGCTCAGAGCTGATAGAAGCGCTTACCAGGCGAGACAGGACCCTCTTGGGCAGCTCCTGGTCGAGGCTGTGAATCTCGCTGCGCTTCAGTAAGAGCTGCGTCTCGTCCTGAAACTCCACCTGGAAGGAGATCACAATCCATGTCTGAAAGCGGCTTCAAAAAGCCCTCCAGAAGCCATTTCACGTAAAGAAATGTATTAGAAAAAACAAAACAAAAAACATTTCCTTCAAGCATCTGAAGTAACCAGCGCTTGAGACACGAGTTTCACTAAAACATTTATTTTGTTAACTTTATTCAACTAACTTCACACAAAATGAAAAAGAGACACAAACATCACATACACAAGAAAGCACAGTTAGTTATAAAAACTAGAAATTAATTAATGTTGTTGTTTTATTTATTAATGATATTAAAAGAGCAAAATAAGATCGTAGCACCAGGAGGGAAACAAACGGCTTGTTTTTAGGGAAGTGGTCACAATGTAGACCTTACTGCTAAAACATTATTCCTGCGACGTTAACCAGCTATCCTCGCTTCCTCTGCTCTCTGGTAGAGTGCGGGAGAAAATGCTAGCTCTTAGCTCCCGTTAAGTGTTGCAGTTCTCAATGCTGGTCTCGAGAGCCATTTTCTGAGGTCTCTGTATCAGCCTTTTATGATCTCTGTTTCACCTCGGTAACCATGGATGCCCCTGCCGGCTTTGGCTCTCTTATTTCTCTGTCTATTCGATCTGCTGTCTCTGATCTTGGATCTCGGTCTGATCTCAGATCTTTGTCTGATCTTAGATCTGAGATCAGAGACAGCAGAGACTTAGATCAGACAAAGATCTGAGATCAGAGACAGCAGAGACTTAGATCAGACAAAGATCTGAGATCAGAGACAGCAGAGACTTTGTCTGATCTTAGTCTCTGATCTTGGATCTCGGTCTGATCTCAGATCTTTGTCTGATCTTAGTCTCTGCTGTCTCTGATCTCAGATCTTTGTCTGATCTTAGTCTCTGCTGTCTCTGATCTCAGATCTTTGTCTGATCTTAGTCTCTGCTGTCTCAGATCTTTGTCTGATCTTAGTCTCTGCTGTCTCTGATCTTGGATCTTGGTCTGATCTCAGATCTTTGTCTGATCTTAGTCTCTGCTGTCTCTGATCTTGGATCTCGGTCTGATCTCAGATCTTTGTCTGATCTTAGTCTCTGATCTCAGATCTTTGTCTGATCTTAGTCTCTGCTGTCTCTGATCTTTGTCTGATCTTAGTCTCTGCTGTCTCTGATCTTGGATCTCGGTCTGATCTCAGATCTTTGTCTGATCTTAGTCTCTGCTGTCTCTGATCTTGGATCTCGGTCTGATCTCAGATCTTTGTCTGATCTTAGTCTCTGATCTCAGATCTTTGTCTGATCTTAGTCTCTGCTGTCTCAGATCTTTGTCTGATCTTAGTCTCTGCTGTCTCTGATCTTTGTCTGATCTTAGTCTCTGCTGTCTCTGATCTTGGATCTCGGTCTGATCTCAGATCTTTGTCTGATCTTAGTCTCTGCTGTCTCTGATCTTGGATCTCGGTCTGATCTCAGATCTTTGTCTGATCTTAGTCTCTGATCTTGGATCTTGGTCTGATCTCAGATCTTTGTCTGATCTTAGTCTCTGATCTCAGATCTTTGTCTGATCTTAGTCTCTGCTGTCTCTGATCTTGGATCTCGGTCTGATCTCAGATCTTTGTCTGATCTTAGTCTCTGCTGTCTCAGATCTTTGTCTGATCTTAGTCTCTGCTGTCTCTGATCTTGGTCTGATCTCAGATCTTTGTCTGATCTTAGTCTCTGATCTCAGATCTTTGTCTGATCTTAGTCTCTGCTGTCTCTGATCTTTGTCTGATCTTAGTCTCTGCTGTCTCTGATCTTGGATCTCGGTCTGATCTCAGATCTCGGTCTGATCTCAGATCTTTGTCTGATCTTAGTCTCTGCTGTCTCAGATCTTTGTCTGATCTTAGTCTCTGCTGTCTCAGATCTTTGTCTGATCTTAGTCTCTGCTGTCTCTGATCTTGGATCTCGGTCTGATCTCAGATCTTTGTCTGATCTTAGTCTCTGATCTCGGATCTTTGTCTGATCTTAGTCTCTGCTGTCTCTGATCTTGGATCTCGGTCTGATCTCAGATCTTGTCTGATCTTAGCAGAGACTAAGATCAGACAAAGATCCGAGATCAGAGACTAAGATCAGACAAAGATCTGAGATCAGAGACAGCAGAGACTAAGATCAGACAAGATCTGAGATCAGACCGAGATCCAAGATCAGAGACAGCAGAGACTTAGTCTCTGCTGTCTCAGATCTTTGTCTGATCTTAGTCTCTGCTGTCTCAGATCTTGGATCTCGGTCTGATCTCAGATCTTTGTCTGATCTTAGATCAGACAAAGATCTGAGATCAGAGACAGCAGAGACTAAGATCAGACAAAGATCTGAGATCAGAGACAGCAGAGACTAAGTCTCTACTGTCTCTGATCTTGGATCTCAGTCTGATCTCTGATCTTTGTGTGGTCTCAGTCTCAGCGGTCTCTGATCTTGGTCTTGGATCTCTGGTCTGCTGTCTCTGATATCCTTCAGATCTCGTATCTTTGCCTGGTCTTAGTCTCTGCAGTCTCTGATCATATCCATAGATCTCCGTCTCTGATCTTGGTCTTGGAACACAGTCCCTGATCTCTGACTGGTCTCAGGCAGTCTGATTTCGGTTTGTGTCCCATCTCAGTCATGGCTATCTCTTATCTCAGTCTCATCTCGTTCTTGTCGGTCTTGGAACTGTGTCTCGGATCTCTGTCTCAGCCGTCTCTGATCTTGGTCTCGGATCTCGGTCTTATCTCATTCTTGTCTGTATTGGGTCTCTGTCTTAATTTTGTCTCCGAACTGCATCTGATTTTGGTCTTCGTTATCATTTAACTGTGTCTCATCTCAGTCGTGAATCTCGTGGATCTTAACCTTGTCTCAGTCTCTGCTGTCTATGCTTTTGTTCTCGGATCTCGAATCTCTGTCTGGTCTCAGTCTTGAAACTGTGTCTCCCAGACTCAGCTGTCTCTGATCTTGGTCTTGGACATAACGGATCTCTGTCTCATCTCATTCTTGTCTGTCTTGGGTCTCGGTCTTAACTCTTTCTTGGGAACTCGATCATGGGACTCAGTCTGATTTTGGTCTTAGCTGTCTTGGATCTCTGTCTCGTCTTGGTCTTGAATCTCGTAGATCTTGGTCAGTCTCTTGCTCTCAGGAATGGCTATCTCGGATCTCTGTCTCATCTCGTTCTTGTCTCAATCTTAACTCCCTCGGATCTCTGTCTCAGATCCATTTCTGGTTTCGATTTCAGCCACCTTGGATCTCTGCCTAGTCTCAGCGGTCTCTGATTTTGCTCCCAGCTATCGTTCATCTCTGCCTCACCTTGGCCCCAGATGTCTCTGATCCCGGTCTCATCTCATCTTCAAAAGTGACAAGGTTAAATATTTATAATAATAAATCTTTCAATTTATATTGTGCTTCTAATGCTAATCTGTTTTTGTCATGGTCTTGACTTAATCTTGATACTCTCCAGTCCTGGTTTTGGTGAAGGTGGTCTTGACTGCAAGACCAACCCTCTTTAGCAGCTTTCCAAAGACACAAGGAAGGAGAGCGTGGGCATGTACTCTGATGAGAAAACCTGACCTCAATCTCCAGTTACCTGGTAATATCTGTGGACATGCTCTCGGATGAACGACGCGTTGAGTAGCCGTCCGTCTTTGTTCTTCACCAGCACAAGCTCCCCCAGATCTGGAGGGCCGTTCCTCAGGCAGTCGTGGCTCTGTGAAAGATCCCAAAGATTGAGCAAACGCTTGAGTAAAAACGACGATATCTGCTCCATTTTTAAACTCACAATTAGGTTTTCTGGGAATACGTTATCGCAGTACGAGCCGTCCTCGAAGTTGACCTCGTAGTAGGTCTGCGAGCCGATGCCGGTGATAACGCAGCGATAAAACCAGCCGTTGCTGTTCTTCCCGATGACATCCTGACCCAGAGACAGCTCGCGAGAGACGGCTTTGGGCTGAGAGGGACGCGGCAGCTGACTACGGGGAACCTTTTGATTGGTTGGCTTGTGTTTGTGGCAGGTGACGGACACCACGTACGGCCAATCAGCCGGTTTCATGACGACTCCGGCGAGGAGGGCGCAGGTCACGTGGAAAGAGGTGGAGCAGGCATCCTGAGAGCACTGAATGCAGGCGCCGAACACCTGTCTGGTCGTCTTGTGGCAGTAAACGCATTTCTAGGAAGCACAGAGAAATATAATGGTTAATGGTGTGTAACAGCTCCAATTTCTCAAGGATCAAGACCATTTAGGAACATTTTAAGGCTGTTTAAGAACGTATTGAAGTAGTTTCAAAACATTTTAAGGCTGTTCTAGAAAGTTTTGAGGTAATTTTAAAACATTTTAAGGCTGTTTAAGACAGTTTTTAGGTAATTTAATAACATTTTAAGGCTGTTTTAGGAAGTCTTAAAGTAATTTATTAACATTTTAAGGCTTCTTAAGAAACTTTTAAGACCATTTAAGAAAGTTTAAAGACCATTTAACAACATATTAAGACATTTAAGACTTTAGAACTGTTTAAGCAGGTTTTAAGATCATTTAATAACATTTAAAGACTGTTTCAAAAAGTTTTAGGACCATTTAAGATTGTATTAAGACAATTTAGGAGTTTAGAACTTTTAAAGGAAGTTTTAAGATCATTCTTAAACAGTCTGAAAACTTTATTAATGTATCTGGAAACAACTGTAAACTGTCGAGGCATTCATAAACAACCTTAAAAAAAAATCTTAAATGGTATAAAAATGTTCTTAAGCGATCTTAAACTGTTCTTACACTGTCTAGAAAGGTTTTGCAAGGTCTAAAATGGTTGTAATATCTTGTTAAATAGTCCTAAAACTTTGTTCAAATGTTCCTAAATGGTCTTAAATCTCAGGTAAAACCTTGTTAAAAGGTGTTAAAAACATGTAAAGGCAGAGAGACCCATTAAAACCCTCATAAGCCCCGGATCAGAGCAACACGGAAGGGCCAAAGGCTCGACGTCTGAATAAATAACTGCGAGGCTGACGCTCGTAAATCTCCTATTTTCCCCTTCTGCTGTCCGCTGGCATGTCTTGTGATCAATCGTCCAGGAATGATAAATCTGAGGCTCTCAGCAGCGGCTGAAATATTTCCGAGACGGCGCTGCATTGAAAGGCCGTCCAACATTACGATCGCTGGGCCACAGGCGGCTGAAATGAACTATTGACGATTTAATAAAGGATTTGTATTCTCGTCGATATCCCTGTGTGCGCGAGCGTTTGAAGGTGCTGTTTACAGAAATGAGACGAGAGGAAAGGAGACGAGAGCGCACAGATGAAAGATGCAAGGTGAACCTGAGCTCTGCTTGAATGAAAGAACATTCTTTAAGACACTCGGTTTGGATTCAAAGGATGAAAGTAGTAAAATCTCTCGGATCAAGAGAGCAAAAGAGCTACTTTTTTAATCTCCGGACTGCTAGGGGTCACTGTGGTGAAGCTTTGCATGTAAGTTTAGCTTTTAACCAACATGACCATCGACAAATATTATCTAGTAAACTTCATTAATCATTAATATAATAGACTAATTAAAATTTTAAAATCAATCGTTATGACGAATACATTATTTGTTCTCATTAAATGAGAAGGTTTCAAATAAATGCCCTTTCAATGAAGTCAAAGGACGCCCAAAACTGCTTCTTAACTTGCGAAAAAACAACGAGTCAAAAAATATTTTTAAAGTGTAAGAAATATTGCTTTGACAAATCCAAAGAAGTTACAGCCAGAAATATCTCCAGACCACTAGAGGGCACTGTGCCAAACCTTTATACGCTACTTAAGTATACAAATGTTGAACCCACGCTATCTAAAAACCTCTTAAATAACCTTGAACTGGAGCAGTATTAAATCATTTTTAAATTATCCCTCTTTTAAGGTCTTTAAATAAATTTGTAGACCTTTAAAAATCTTTTAACAGGCTTTAAGCGTTTATTGATGACCCTAAAATGTACCAATATGATCTTAAAACATTATTTAAAAATCTCAAATAATCATAAATGCATTTGAACAGTCTTAGAAGTTTTTTAAACAATCTTAAAAAAAATACTTAAACAGTTTTTAAACTTTCTTAAGTGATCTTAAAACAGTTAAACCATCTGCAAATGGCATCAAAAACATTCCTAAAACATTTCAAAACTTTCTTAAATGATCTTAAATTGTCTTAAAACATTGTTAAATTTAATTCTAATGTTTGAACTAACTAATCTTCTAATGTTGATAAACGTTGTTAACACGCTTTTGAAACAATTATTAATTATTCTTAAAAACAACATTTAGTTAAGTGTTCGTAAAAAATATGTAAGCAGCCTCAGCACAATAAAAAAAATTTTAAACTTGATTAAAGCATCAAGATTCAACAGTATGAACCGTTCATTAAATGACTTAAGGTGTTTCAAACGCAGCAGAAAGCACGTAAAACATCTATTTGAAACTCTGATGAAGCACATCCTCACCAGACTCTTCCTGGTCTCGGGGACCGCGCTCACGTCCACCGGCTCGCGCTCCACGGCGTTCAGGAACCGCGCCTCAGCCACAGCCACCGCGCAGATCACGTGCACCCACCTACGAGAAGCAGCTCTTTATACGCCGCCGGCTCTCTGAAGAGTCACTTGTCTGAATGAAGGTGTTACCTGTTATCTGAGGTTCTCTTCAAAGCTCCTCCTCTTAAACTGCACAAACAGCAGCCCTGCAAGCAGCAAACAACAAGAACCATTTAAAAACAAACGTACGACGATGGACGAGCCAGTAGCACCAGCGTCCGTCGCGTTGTGATGTTTTCAGGACTTACAGCAGTCCACTCGGCAGCAGAACATCGAGAGCACGTCCAGCCCTCGCGCTGGGCTTCAGGAGCGACGCCGTAGCAGCCTGAAACCACACAGCAGATATCACAGCTCACTCGTAGAACCCACCAAACACACTTAACCCGGCCAACGACAACCAGACCGGCATCAGACCACGAGTACCAATCCACGATGAGCCAATACCAAACCCAGACACAATCTAGTTATTATTATTATTACTCTGTCTTAAAAACTTTCTTAAACTTTTATTAAGCCATCTTAAAACCTGCTTAAATTATCTTAAAGGTTCTTACAATGGTTATAAAGCGGTTTTACATTTTCCTAATTCTTTCTTAAATGTTCTTCAAACACACTTAAATGGTCCTAAAACATTTAAACTGTCTTAAAAATTTATTCACGGATCTTAAAACATACTTAAACATATTACAACTTTATCCAATGACCTTGTAACATGTTTAAATAATCTAAAAACATTCTTGAAATGATCTTAAGACACTTAAACAGTATAAAATGTATTCAATGAAAAACATACTTAAACAGTGTTAAACCTCTTAAATGATCTTAGTACATTTAATAGGTCTTAAAACGTTCTTAAATGGTCTTAAAATAACTCTTGAAGGGTCATAAAAATCTTAAATTGTCATAAAACTTACATAAATTATCTTAAAACATTAAAACTACCTTAAAATTTATTCAAGAACCTTAAAACATACTTGAACCATACTAAAACTGTCTTAAAAGATCATAAAACATTTAATCTGTGTTAAAACATTCTAAAATGATCACTGAAATGTAAAACACCTTAAGTTTCTTAAGTTGCACAACTTTTTAAAATGATTTTAAAACCCTCGAAGGGTCTTACATAGTTCTAAAACTTTAATGATCTTAAACCTGTTTTAAATTATCTTAAAACATATTTAAACAGACTTGAACCTTTTATCAATGCTCTTAAAATGTACTTAAATGGTCATAAAACATTGTTAACTATCTTTAAACTGTCTAAAAACATTTTTAAAAAGACTTAAAACTTTCTTTACTGATCTTAAAATGTTCTTAAACAGTCTTCCAATGCTTGATTGTCAACTGTCTAAAAACATTTTAAAACTACATAAAAATGTTCTTAAATCCTCATAAAACCATCTTAAACGTACTACCACTCTTAAATAGTCCAATACTGAACCAAACTTAAATAAAAATTTGTTTCTTTTCTATTTTTATATCAATCAGGTTCTGCTTAGGCCTGTTCTGTCTTTTAATCAAGTTAAACCTTTAGTTTTAAATTTGCATGTGTGCATTTAGCAGACGCTTTCGCCCAAAGCGGAGATGTAGGAGTGTATGAGCTTGCGGAGAACATCAGCATAGAAGTGGGCAGGAGAATCCGTGTCTGAGGATGATGGGGCCCAGGGAGGTGGTGTAGATGGAGAAGACAAGGGGGCCAAGGACTGATCCCTGGGGAACCCCGGCGAGCAGTCGATGGGTGTTGGAGACCTCACCCCTCCACTGAAAGATCTACCAGTGAGTCCTTCTTTGCTGCTATGCACTTTAGAAAGAGCCGTCCGTTATAAACCAAACTCGTTCCACTTTAACTAAGAGCTCAGAGTGCTCCGGCTGTAAAGAAGAGCGTTGTTCGGTGAAACCGAGCTCTTTCAGCACCTCACAAGAGCTCCCTCGCTCCATCATCAGACGCTGCTTAAATTACTAAATTAAATTACATAATTAAACTAAATTACATAATTAAACTAAATTAAAAACATATCTGTTTAATCTAGCATTTGAATAATTGTCTCCTGGTATTTGTCTAAACGGATCTGGAGTCTGAGCGCTATAGACATAGAAACTGTTGAAAAAAAACAATGTGGTTGAATGTTCCTCTCTAAGCTCTCCTCATCATTTATCTCTCCTCCTGCAGCTGATGCTGATCACCTGTTTGTTCTCTGTGTTACAGTTTTCTAACCGTTGTTTCTCCATTTGTTAGTTTCCGTTTTGTCTTTGTTTGTTTGTTTTTTCAGGTTCTCTCCAGCGAACTGTTCGTAGATGGATCTTGAGTTTGTATGTTCTTTATGCTGGGGAGGTGATTAGCACCTGCCTCAGTCAGCGAGAGTCCCCTCTCAGAGGAACTCCTATCTACTCTACCTGATCCTCACGAGGACTTTGTGAAGCTGCTTTGAAAGCAACTGCTGAAGAACGCTATATAAAAACTTGATTGATTGATTGATTTCCTCAGAACCTCCCTCTGATCTCATGTCTCTGAGAGGAGCTCCCCGCCACACGAGAGCCATACAACCGCCGGCGCACCGTCAGCCGCGCTGATCCGAGCCGTCAGCCTCCACGTCCTCAGGTCAGAACTCGCAGCGGCGGCGCGGACACACAGCCTGAGGTCAGCCGCCACTTTACCATGCAGCGCGCGCTCCAGGAGCCGTTCTTAGAGCGCCGGAAGGAAGATCTTCGGGGAGCTCGAGCGTGCAGCGCTGGAGAATAGCATCCAGAACGCAGCAGGTGAAGCCAGGGGGGGCCAACGAGCTGCTGCCACTCAGCTGCAGCCTTCGGGGCAGGTTCGGCTGGAACGCGGCTCTAGCGCGGCTGATACTCGAGGAGTCAGACCACATTCAGGCCATTAGCAGCTTTGCTTTTTTAAAACATCACCTCTTAATTTCACTGAAGATCCTGACAAGGGATTAAATATTACTACCACACAGAGTGGTTTTTGGCAGCCGCATAAGTTTTAGTCTAAGTCTGTTTGATGAAGACCATCATGTTTTAGTTTATGTAAATTAAACCATTTTCGTTTTAGTCACCAAAGAAATGAAGCGTTTTAGTCTAGTTTCAGTCAAAAACACACAAAAGTGTTAGGTCTTGTTTTAGTCAAAAAAAAAAAAAAAGGTTTTAGTTACGTTTTAGGTATCCGAAAAACATAAAAGGTTTTAGTCTGAATTTAGTAAAAAAAATATATATAATAAAAGGTTTTATCCTAGTTTTAGAACCCAAAGGAATAAAAGGTTTTATCCTAGCTTTAGAACCCACAGAAATAAAAGGTTTTAGCTCAGTTTCAGAGATGTGAGGCGTCGAGAGATGTTGAGGGAATTAGCAGCCTTGTTTTAAAGATGATCTCTTAATTTGGCTGCAGTTCTGAGTTTATAGTTTAATTGAGGCAGAAAGCAGAGATGCGGTTCAAATAGCAGGAGGAATAATTAGAGTAAAATGAAACTCTAGGAGGAGTAATTGAGTTGAGGGAGACAGCAGCATACAGATGCGCCTCTCTGTCGCTTCCAGCTGGTTCTTTACTGGAAACTGGTTTAACGTGGATTTCTATGCATTTAAACTCAGGCCGCATCGAATCGCTCACGATATTAGCAATAAATCTTTGAAGCCATTATTATTATTATTATTATTATAAAACTTGTGGTGAACAACTTCATGAGTAGAAAACATTTTGCGTAAAACACAGTGTTTAAGAGAAAATGCTGCCGTTGAAGCCTTTTTCTTCCTCAGATAACGACCGGCTGATCTTTCCTCACGTTCTCTGCTGAAAGACGTCCAGCGTCAGGAGAAAGATGTTTCTTCTTCTTCAGATAACGACCGGCTGATCTTTCCTCACGTTCTCTGCTGAAAGACCTCCAGCGTCAGAAGAAAGCTGCTTCTTCTTCTTCAGATAACGACCGGCTGATCTTTCCTCACATTCTCTGCTGAAAGACGTCCAGCGTCAGAAGAAAGCTGCTTCTTCTTCTTCAGATAACGACCGGCTGATCTTTCCTCACGTTCTCTGCTGAAAGACCTCCAGCGTCAGAAGAAAGCTGCTTCTTCTTCTTCAGATAACGACCGGCTGATCTTTCCTCACGTTCTCTGCTGAAAGACCTCCAGCGTCAGAAGAAAGCTGCTTCTTCTTCTTCAGATAACGACCGGCTGATCTTTCCTCACGTTCTCCGCTGAAAGACGTCCAGCGTCAGAAGAAAGCTGTTTCTTCTTCTTCAGATAACGACCGGCTGATCTTTCCTCACGTTTTCTGCTGAAAGACGTCCAGCGTCAGAAGAAAGCTGTTTCTTCTTCTTCAGATAACGACCGGCTGATCTTTCCTCACGTTCTCTGCTGAAAGACGTCCAGCGTCAGAAGAAAGCTGTTTCTTCTTCTTCAGATAACGACCGGCTGATCTTTCCTCACGTTCTCTGCTGAAAGACCTCCAGCGTCAGGAGAAAGATGTTTCTTCTTCTTCAGATAACGACCGGCTGATCTTTCCTCACGTTCTCTGCTGAAAGACCTCCAGCGTCAGAAGAAAGCTGTTTCTTCTTCTTCAGATAACGACCGGCTGATCTTTCCTCACGTTCTCTGCTGAAAGACCTCCAGCGTCAGAAGAAAGCTGTTTCTTCTTCTTCAGATAACGACCGGCTGATCTTTCCTCACGTTCTCTGCTGAAAGACGTCCAGCGTCAGAAGAAAGCTGTTTCTTCTTCTTCAGATAACGACCGGCTGATCTTTCCTCACGTTCTCTGCTGAAAGACGTCCAGCGTCAGGAGAAAGCTGCTTCTTCTTCTTCAGATAACGACCGGCTGATCTTTCCTCACGTTCTCCGCTGAAAGACATCCAGCGTCAGGAGAAAGATGTTTCTTCTTCTTCAGATAACGACCGGCTGATCTTTCCTCACGTTCTCTGCTGAAAGACGTCCAGCGTCAGAAGAAAGCTGTTTCTTCTTCTTCAGATAACGACCGGCTGATCTTTCCTCACGTTCTCTGCTGAAAGACCTCCAGCGTCAGGAGAAAGATGTTTCTTCTTCTTCAGATAACGACCGGCTGATCTTTCCTCACGTTCTCTGCTGAAAGACCTCCAGCGTCAGAAGAAAGCTGTTTCTTCTTCTTCAGATAACGACCGGCTGATCTTTCCTCACGTTCTCTGCTGAAAGACCTCCAGCGTCAGAAGAAAGCTGTTTCTTCTTCTTCAGATAACGACCGGCTGATCTTTCCTCACGTTCTCTGCTGAAAGACGTCCAGCGTCAGAAGAAAGCTGTTTCTTCTTCTTCAGATAACGACCGGCTGATCTTTCCTCACGTTCTCTGCTGAAAGACGTCCAGCGTCAGGAGAAAGCTGCTTCTTCTTCTTCAGATAACGACCGGCTGATCTTTCCTCACGTTCTCTGCTGAAAGACGTCCAGCGTCAGGAGAAAGCTGTTTCTTCTTCTTCAGATAACGACCGGCTGATCTTTCCTCACGTTCTCTGCTGAAAGACGTCCAGCGTCAGAAGAAAGCTGCTTCTTCTTCTTCAGATAACGACCGGCTGATCTTTCCTCACGTTCTCTGCTGAAAGACGTCCAGCGTCAGAAGAAAGCTGTTTCTTCTTCTTCAGATAACGACCGGCTGATCTTTCCTCACGTTCTCCGCTGAAAGACGTCCAGCGTCAGAAGAAAGCTGATTCTTCTTCTTCAGATAACGACCGGCTGATCTTTCCTCACGTTCTCTGCTGAAAGACGTCCAGCGTCAGAAGAAAGCTGTTTCTTCTTCTTCAGATAACGACCGGCTGATCTTTCCTCACGTTCTCTGCTGAAAGACGTCCAGCGTCAGAAGAAAGCTGTTTCTTCTTCTTCAGATAACGACCGGCTGATCTTTCCTCACGTTCTCCGCTGAAAGACGTCCAGCGTCAGAAGAAAGCTGCTTCTTCTTCTTCAGATAACGACCGGCTGATCTTTCCTCACGTTCTCCGCTGAAAGACGTCCAGCATCAGAAGAAAGCTGTTTCTTCTTCTTCAGATAACGACCGGCTGATCTTTCCTCACGTTCTCCGCTGAAAGACGTCCAGCGTCAGAAGAAAGCTGCTTCTTCTTCTTCAGATAACGACCGGCTGATCTTTCCTCACGTTCTCTGCTGAAAGACGTCCAGCGTCAGAAGAAAGCTGTTTCTTCTTCTTCAGATAACGACCGGCTGATCTTTCCTCACGTTCTCCGCTGAAAGACGTCCAGCGTCAGAAGAAAGCTGTTTCTTCTTCTTCAGATAACGACCGGCTGATCTTTCCTCACGTTCTCTGCTGAAAGACGTCCAGCGTCAGGAGAAAGCTGTTTCTTCTTCTTCAGATAACGACCGGCTGATCTTTCCTCACGTTCTCTGCTGAAAGACCTCCAGCGTCAGAAGAAAGCTGTTTCTTCTTCTTCAGATAACGACCGGCTGATCTTTCCTCACGTTCTCTGCTGAAAGACGTCCAGCGTCAGAAGAAAGCTGTTTCTTCTTCTTCAGATAACGACCGGCTGATCTTTCCTCACGTTCTCCGCTGAAAGACGTCCAGCGTCAGAAGAAAGCTGTTTCTTCTTCTTCAGATAACGACCGGCTGATCTTTCCTCACGTTCTCTGCTGAAAGACCTCCAGCGTCAGAAGAAAGCTGTTTCTTCTTCTTCAGATAACGACCGGCTGATCTTTCCTCACGTTCTCTGCTGAAAGACCTCCAGCGTCAGAAGAAAGCTGTTTCTTCTTCTTCAGATAACGACCGGCTGATCTTTCCTCACGTTCTCTGCTGAAAGACGTCCAGCGTCAGAAGAAAGCTGCTTCTTCTTCTTCAGATAACGACCGGCTGATCTTTCCTCACGTTCTCCGCTGAAAGACGTCCAGCGTCAGGAGAAAGATGTTTCTTCTTCTTCAGATAACGACCGGCTGATCTTTCCTCACGTTCTCTGCTGAAAGACGTCCAGCGTCAGGAGAAAGATGTTTCTTCTTCTTCAGATAACGACCGGCTGATCTTTCCTCACGTTCTCTGCTGAAAGACGTCCAGCGTCAGAAGAAAGCTGTTTCTTCTTCTTCAGATAACGACCGGCTGATCTTTCCTCACGTTCTCTGCTGAAAGACGTCCAGCGTCAGAAGAAAGCTGTTTCTTCTTCTTCAGATAATGACCGGCTGATCTTTCCTCACGTTCTCCGCTGAAAGACCTCCAGCGTCAGGAGAAAGATGTTTCTTCTTCTTCAGATAACGACCGGCTGATCTTTCCTCACGTTCTCCGCTGAAAGACGTCCAGCGTCAGGAGAAAGATGTTTCTTCTTCTTCAGATAACGACCGGCTGATCTTTCCTCACGTTCTCCGCTGAAAGACGTCCAGCGTCAGAAGAAAGCTGTTTCTTCTTCTTCAGATAACGACCGGCTGATCTTTCCTCACGTTCTCTGCTGAAAGACCTCCAGCGTCAGAAGAAAGCTGTTTCTTCTTCTTCAGATAACGACCGGCTGATCTTTCCTCACGTTCTCTGCTGAAAGACGTCCAGCGTCAGGAGAAAGCTGCTTCTTCTTCTTCAGATAACGACCGGCTGATCTTTCCTCACGTTCTCCGCTGAAAGACCTCCAGCGTCAGGAGAAAGATGTTTCTTCTTCTTCAGATAACGACCGGCTGATCTTTCCTCACGTTCTCCGCTGAAAGACCTCCAGCGTCAGAAGAAAGCTGCTTCTTCTTCTTCAGATAACGACCGGCTGATCTTTCCTCACGTTCTCCGCTGAAAGACGTCCAGCATCAGAAGAAAGCTGTTTCTTCTTCTTCAGATAACGACCGGCTGATCTTTCCTCACGTTCTCCGCTGAAAGACGTCCAGCGTCAGAAGAAAGCTGCTTCTTCTTCTTCAGATAACGACCGGCTGATCTTTCCTCACGTTCTCTGCTGAAAGACGTCCAGCGTCAGAAGAAAGCTGTTTCTTCTTCTTCAGATAACGACCGGCTGATCTTTCCTCACGTTCTCCGCTGAAAGACGTCCAGCGTCAGAAGAAAGCTGTTTCTTCTTCTTCAGATAACGACCGGCTGATCTTTCCTCACGTTCTCTGCTGAAAGACGTCCAGCGTCAGGAGAAAGCTGTTTCTTCTTCTTCAGATAACGACCGGCTGATCTTTCCTCACGTTCTCCGCTGAAAGACGTCCAGCGTCAGAAGAAAGCTGCGTATTTTAAGTGTTTGTTTTGAAAGCAGTCAATCCCAGACTAAATGGTTTCCGCTGGAACGAACGGGTTAAAACCTGATGCAGGGGAATTATGAGCTCAAATTTAACTCGTTAACACCTCGTTAAGAGCTTTTTAAGACTGTTAAGAATCTCATTTCAGTCCTTTATCAAACACACACAGAATGCTGTTTTTGCATAATAAACAGCACGCTTCAAATACATCGCTTGAAACCTTAATCAAGAGCCTTTATATCTTTAGAGGTTTTCTCAAACTCTGGCAACCGGGGTGAAAGTGTGAGAGCATTTTCTCTGGCAACACTAGCAGCTATTTTCACACATTTTAACATTTACGAGAATTTTCTCAATCTGGCAACCTGAACAATCGCTTTCTTAATCTCTGGCAACCCTTACAATCACATAAATATACATATATAGAGATATAGAACTCCTTTTGTATGAAACAGTAATTACAATAGTTAAAAAAATATCTGAAAGGCTCTAGTACTTAAGTAAACTCCACTAGTCAGATTTAAATTTTTGCAGTAATCTTTTTACCTGATGTTATTGCGTGACGTACAATCGAGGGCTGCTCTGACAAACACTGCTTGAGCTGATCTCTTTATTTCTAAGAGATCAGATAATGTACTCTTTATTTCTAAGAGATCAGATAATGTACTCTTTATTTCTAAGAGATCAGATAATGTACTCTATTTCTAAGAGATCAGATAATGTACTCTTTATTTCGAAGAGTAGATGATCTGAGACGAGAGCAGTGTGTGCTTCCTTGCATTCGAGAGAAGGATGTACATCAAATCTCAGAGAGGTGACGGAAACGAGTTAAAAGTCTGAGCGTCTTCTCTTTCGACGCTGAAGCCTTTAATTAGCGAGACGGAGTGCAAACGCACTGATGCTAAACTGATTAGCGACGCCAAAACACGCCGCCGCCTCACCCGAGCGCAGCCGTGCTCGTAACCCAGCGAACCCCTCGCTCTAATCAACTCAAAAACTAGCTTTTTAGCACCACGAGCTTCATCCCTCGTTCCTTTCAACAGCAGATATAATCACCTCGTCAATCCACTGGCAAACATCACGCACGGAGGCTTCGGGAAAACAGCACCAACGAGCCAATCATCGCCGAGCGCAACTCCAGAGGCGTGGCTAACCGGCTCGGAGGCACTCGAGCTAATTGGCTACGGGGATTTGCTCTCGAAGGGAACGCTTTGCTTATTTCCATTTCTAAATAAAAGCGTCTGGAGGATGGAAAACTGACAGAAGTCAAGAAGCAAAGCAGATGAGAGACGCCACTTCTGAGAGGCGAGTGGATGGAAGGGTGGATAAACGAGGGGCACTAAAACCTTTCAGACATCAAACGCAAGTTTTGACGGGAATTATTAAGAAGTTATTGCACTAAACATCAACAAACAGTGCTCGATGGCCACTTTATTAGGTACGCCTGCGGAGCTGCTTTGTGACGAAAGCTGCTGAAGAGCTTTACAGAGTTTCTGCAGGTTTCATAAAGCAAGACTTTTTAAAACCACTATTTCTTCCCACGCAACCAAACGAATTACCCCAGCAACAACAAGAGTAGACCACAAGAGAGATTTCTCTGTTAACTGGAAAATCACAGATTACTTTTTATCACTGATATAAATAATGGGAACTTCATATGACCACTATTTTTTCCCTAGTAACCAAACTGTTTACCCTAGCAACCACAAGAGTTGATGTACATCTTCTCTTCGCAAAATCACTTTTTTTATTACTTTAGATCACTCATATTGATAACAGGAACTTCATATAGCCAAAAAATTTCCTTATTTCACACATTAGCTTAAAAATCACTAATACATGGGAATTAGGTTAAACGATTTACATTGACAAACAGCAACTTAATATAACCACTTCTCCCGCCATAGCAACCAAACTATTTAACATAGCAACCGCACCAGCAGGTTTAAATCACAGCACGGAATCAACCAAGCAACAATAAAAGCAGCATTCAGATGAGCTATGCTTGAACAAAGAAAATAATATCTGTGAAAAACGATGTAGGACCTACAACTGCAAACTTAAGATTTAAATTCAACCCAAAACTGCAGATTTATAGAGTTTTTAAGGACTGAAAATCATGCAATTGTTTTATTTTTAATACTTCTTAAGATCCTGCGGAAACCCTGCATTCAAAAATATTAAATGTAAAATTTTACAAAAATAAAAATAGGAAGCCCAGTGAAATATGAATTCAGTAAAAACCAAGCAATACTCACTTTAAAAACTGACATAACTTCAACCATTTTAACAGGTTTTACTTCCGAGTCATTCAGCTTGAGCAGTCCTGAACTCTACATCACTCATCACTTAAGAAAGAAAATGGTGACCGAGTTTACAACAAAAGAGCCCAAACGCCAGAGCGGCTACTCACTGGCATGGACCTGGAGGTTGCAGCTGCAGCAGGACATGAGCTCACTGGTGCCGTCCTCGCCGATGTGAGTGTTGGGAGCCAGCGGATCGTTGATTTCTGCTCCGGCACTGAAGCACATCTCAGGAACCAGCGGACGAGTGCGAGCCCCGACCTGCGCTAACAGCCCAGCGGAGTCCGAGAGCTGCGACAGCTCCTTCGCCGGCTGGAGACAAATACAGCTATTTACTCCCTAGCAACCAATCGGTTAACCCTAGCAACCACTCCAGAATTCACAAGCTTAGAAACTCACAAATACAGTGGGATTTGTATTTCTGTACTTACATTCACAAACGGAAACATAGCTCTCCCTAGCAACCTCATTGCTTACCATAGCAACCCATATCAGCTTCATATAAAATCACAGATACATGGGGATTCATTTATATGTTAACAATAGAAACTTTCCATAACCAAACTGTTTACCCTAGCAACCACACCAGTAGATCTACATCTTGGCTTCAGAAAACTAAAGACACATGGGTATTTGTTTAAATCGGTCATATTGACAATAGGAACATTATGCAACCATTATTTCTTCCCTAGCAACTAAACTGTTTACAGTAGCAACCACACTAGCAGGTCTACATCATAACTGCAGAACATCACAGATACATGAGGATTAGTTTATTTCACTCATATTTATAACATTAAGTTTTTTATCAACTATTTTTACCCTAGAAACCAAACTATTTACCCTAGCAACCACAACAGTAGATCTACATCTTAGCTTCGGAACATCACAGATACATGGGAAATATTTGACTTTACTCATATTTACAATGGGAACTTCATATGACCAACATGTCTCCCATAGCAACCAAATTATTTACCTTAGCAACCACACTATTAGATCTAAATCTTACCATTAGATAGTCACATACACATTTTTTTGGCAATGGGAACTTTATACAACCACTATTTTTTACCCTGGCAACCAAATTAATTACCCGAGCAACCACACCAGCAGATATACAACTTGACTTAACAAAAAAGATCCTTGAAGACTAACTTGTCATTTTATTGATAATGGAAACTTTATTATGAGCACTATTTCTTCCTTAGCAACCAGAATGTTTACCCTAGCAACCATACCAGTAGATCTACATCTGGCATTCAGAAAATTACTGATGCAAGGAATCAGTTTAATCCCTCATAGTGATAATGGAAACGTCATATGATCACTATTACTTCCTTAGCAACCAAAACATTTACCCTAGCAACCACACCAGTAGAACTATACTTTGGCTACAGAAAATCACAGTTACGTAGGGATTAGTTTAAATCACTCATATTGATAACAGGAACTTTTTACGACCACCATTTCTTCCCTAGCAACCAGAAAGTTTACCATAGCAACCACACCAACAGAACTATATTTCGATTACAGAAAATCCCAGTTAGATGTGGATTAGTTTAAATCACTCATGTTGATAACAGGAACTTTAAATTACCACCTTTTCTCCCCTAGCAACCAGGATGTTTACCCTAGCAACCACATCCACAGCTCACCATCTTTACAGAAATGGCAGGTTCACGCTGGCAGGGTCTGATCCCGAGGTTGACGCGAGAGTTTTGGTGGGCTACCTGTGCGTACGGACAGAAGAGCATGCAGACGGCGCAGTGCGGCTCGATCGTGCCCATCGCCGCGTTGAACTGCTTCTCCGCGAGGAAGTTCGGCGAGCGATTCTGCCACAGGTCGCTCTCTTCTGACTTCTTAGCTCCCGGAGAGACGCCGCCCCCTACTGGCAGTCCGGAGTACTGCTCTGCGAGAGAAAGAGACGGAAGCATGAGATTCCAATTTCACAGAGAGCTGAAATGTACGGCAACATGATTCAAAACAACTAAAATGGTTTAAAAATAACATTTAGGGCTGATACGGACAGATGCGTGGAGCGAAGAAAAATGTAGTAAACAACTGATAGTTATTTAATTGGTCAAAAACAGGCAAAAAAATGAGGATGCTTAAATAATGTTTGAAGGATTGGGAGAAGGTGAGTTAGTATGGATGGACACAGCGGATTTGATGGACAGATGGAAAAAAAAAAAAACAACAAAAGGAAATTTGATGGATGGATGGATGGAGAGTAGGTTTATAGAGGGATATAGCAGGTTTAATGCTTGGATTGGTGAGAGAGAGAGAAGAGGAAGAAAAGAGAGGAAGAGAGAGATAGAGAAGAGAGAGAGAAAAGAGAAAGAAAGAGGGGGAGAGAGAGATAAGATAGAGGAAGAGAGAGAGAGGAGAGGTGGAGAGAGAGAGAGAGAGAGCGAGAGAGAGAAAAGAGAAATAAAGAGGGGGGGGAGAGAGAGAGATAAGATAGAGGAAGAGAGAGAGAGAGAAGAGAGGTGGAGAGAGAGAGAAGAGAGAGAAAGAGAGCGAGAGCAGATGCTCCCCCCATCCTGCCAGGTCCTCCTCACCTGCAGGCTTCCAGCTGTCTGTCTGCTCCTCCTCATGAAGCGCAGACAGCTGGATCAATAGCTGTCTCTCTGATCGAGAGCGCGGCTGGTTTCTAACAGAGAGCGCTCGAGCTTCAGCTGCTGCACTCGCTCCACGAACAAAGAGCAAACGGCGCGGGACGCTCCGAACGCAAGCACAACGAGATAAAAACCAAACGCGACCCCAAACCGTCACGCAACATCTGGCTTCAGAGCTCGCTCGCTCATCGAGAGACGTTCCTCTAGGATCTGAACAGAACCTCAGCGTTCCTCTGGCAGCTACGCAGCGAGGAGCTGGAATGGGAACACCAGGAAAAGCCCTTTCTGGAACGCTCATCTTTCAAATACGCATCAAAATAAATATTTCACCTTTTTATTAAATACGCCTCGAAAAAAGAACATAATTTCCTGACTGCGCTAACAACAGAAAGAGACGGGTGGAGTGGCTCAACCGGTGGAGCACTGGAGAGAAGGATGAGGCACAGCAGGTAGCAAACAGCTAAAATAAATTAGCATGAGCAGATGAAATACAGTAGAGGTCTTGTGAGCAGATGGACTAGTAGTTAGATGTGAGAGCTAGCGGATAGGTAAAGTATAAAAAGGGGAAGAAGGACTTAAGTGAACTAGTGGATAGCAAACAGACGCGTGGATATACGTTGAAATAACTCATATTGACATCAAGAGCGTAATATGGCCGCTAATTCTACCCTAGCAACCAAACTATCTACCCTAGCAACCACAAAACAGGCAAAACAATGGCAAGGTAATAATAGTGACAAGAAAACAACAATTAGGTCATGGAAAAATATTGGGCAAGCAGAACTGCGAACGGGCGAAACATCCGAGAGGTGAAAAATCGGACAGGAAAAACTAGTGCACAGGAGAAAAATCACATTTAGGTGAAGCATGTAAAATAAATAAATAAATAAATCCAGCGAACAGGTCAGATAGAGGACAGGAAGACCAGCAGATAGGTGAACTAAGCTTTAGCTGAACTACACGCAGGTGATCAGGTGAACAGACCAGCGGACAGACAGACAGACCAGTGAACGGACAGACAGAACACTGGACGGACAGACAGGCCAGCGGACAGACAGACAGACCAGTGAACGGACAGACAGACAGGCAGAGCAGCGGACGGACGGACAGACCAGTGAACGGACAGACAGACAGGCAGAGCAGCGGACAGACAGGCAGAGCAGCGGACAGACAGGCAGAGCAGCGGAAAAACAGACAGACCAGTGAACGGACAGACAGACCACCGGATGGACGGACAGACAGACCACCGGATGGACGGACAGACAGACCACCGGACGGACGGACAGACAGACCACCAGACGGACGGACAGACAGACCACCAGACGGACGGACAGACAGACCACCAGACGGACGGACAGACAGACCACCAGACGGACGGACGGACAGACAGACCACCGGACGGACGGACAGACAGACCACCAGACGGACGGACAGACAGACCACCAGACGGACGGACAGACCACCGGACGGACAGACAGACAGAGCAGCGGACAGAGAGACAGGTAGAGCAGCGGACGGACACCTGCACACAGTTTCAGCTCACCTTCGTCGCTGGAGGCTTCCTGTTTGACGATGGAGTGCGGCGAGCGCATCGGGGGTTTGCTGATGGGGTGCCGGCGGCTCTTCTTCACCTCCTTCAGTCCTTGCTTCAGCTTTGTGAAGGGACTCGCCTGAAACAAACACCCAAAAAGCAAACAGAAGTGAGACACACCCCTTGAGTGGAGTTTGGTTAGAAAGCTTTCGTTAACAGTTTAACCACCTGCAGGCTCATGTCGCTGCTGCTCTGGATGTCGCTGGAGGAAGTGAACTGCTCGAAGGCATCCTGGAAGGACATCTCTCCAATGATGCTCATGTTCTTCTTTTTCTTCTTCTTCTTCTCTCCGTTCTCCATCTGGAGATCCTCTTTGACCTCTTGGCTTGGAGTTCCAGCAGTTTCTCTGAGCTGGGCTTCGGCCTCTGCTTGAGCCTGCTCCTGCTCTTCTCTCTCGAGCGCCTCTAGTGTGATCATGGCCTCCCGCGCCATCCGCTCGTCCCTCTGCTGACGCCGCTGCTCCTCGTGCTGCTCCACCTGAGACAGGTACTCGCTCATGTCTATCTGCACCCCCTCCTCTCCCAGGATCTTCAGCTCCTCTGGCTTCAGACGCCGGAACTGCTTCAGCTTCGCCTGTGCCCTACAACAACAGAAGAAACGCTTTCGATACGGAGCCACATCTCACCAGCTATAACATCTCATCTGACACACTTTTCTGATATTATAGATACAGATGTTCCTTCATTAAAGGTGGTTAAAGCTGGGATTTATTGACCTGCGCAGGATCTTCTCTCTGAAGGTGACCCTCGTCCTCCTCCAGTGCTCCAGCTCAGGGCTGGTCAGGGTGGTGGGCTTCAGATGGTCCAGCACAGTCACGTCCTTCCCTTGCTTCCACTGCGCATACCGATCCGGCTGCAGGCAGCGCACGAACACGTCCATGGAGATCTTCACCATGTCCTTCCGACACGTGCACTGGGGAAACGAACAGCCACGGCATCAACCACGAGAGACCGGAGAAGGTCAAGTCTCTGAATCGCTAAACAGAGAGGAGGTTTGATGACCAGGAACATCCATCGAGTGCGAAGCTCACCTGCGCCGCCATCTTGCCGTAGTCGACCCAGCGCAGCGTGGCGAAGTTGGTGGACTCAGCGCAGTTGAAGCCGTGGTTGAATCCGGCGTGATAACCGTACGGGAAGGTGATCATGAACTCCCCCTCCTCCTGAGTGACCTACAACACAAGAACCATGGTGCGCACTATTACAACATCTATCTTTGGCAATAATTTCATATCGAGAATGATCGTCGATATACATGTCCCCGTTTTGACGATATAGAGAGGTCGAGAGAGCGCTCAATAACTTCCTGTCCGGTGCGTTTCTAACCACACTTCCGGGTTCCGTGCGCGTGGGATGGTTTCTCAGAGTTTATATCAGCTCCAGAGTCGTTTGAGGAAACACACGTACACTACTCGTGCTCCGAGATTAACATTGCCACACTTTTATCCTTTTTTTCTTAAACAAAAGCTTTATTCTGCATGTTTCTGCATCCTAAACACTTCCTGATGACGTGTTACATGACGCTGTCGACTAAAGACCAATCAGAAGCCGAGGTTTGCTGGAAACTCTCGCTTCTGATTGGTTTAGCAAGCTTTCGTACCCTCTGGAGAGCCGCGCTCACGCTAACAGAGAAGAGAAGCGCTCGGAGCGGATCCGCTCCAGAGTTTATCTGAAACACGTGTGAGTTTATCACAGCAGCTTGTTCTCTCCAGCTCAGATTCTGTTCTCTCTCTTCATGAAGACGAGGAACATCAGGAGAACATCCTCAGCTCTCGTTTAGAGAGAGCACAGTTGAGATGAAGGTGGAGAAAATAGGGCTTTAATAAAGAAATACAATAGTTCAAAAGTTTTATTGAAACTTGAAGTTTTATAAACATATATAATTGGCTGAATTAATAATCTGTAATGACTACATACAAACAAATACTCGATGTCTGATATTTGTGTTATTTTTACAAGTTATGAAAACATTTTATTAACAATTTATCTGAAATAATATAAAAGAAGTAATTTCCCCTCATTAAAAAAAAGAATTAATCTGGCCCTGACTAAAGTCACATGATTGTAAAATTAGAATCATTAGAATATACAGACTGCTCATGTTTAGAAAATGTTTGCCATGTTTTGACAACAATAAAAAGTTGAAAACCTACTTTTATTTTTATTAGAAATAAAGATTTGACAATATCCTGATAATTATCGGTATCCACTGATAATGGGAAAAATACTGTACTTCTTCCAAAAAAACACATTTTGTGCATTTTTCCTTGTTGATTTCTAACAAAAAGTTCCTATTTACCTCAAGACAAGGTGCTTTTATTATTTTTACTGAGTTTACTGTATTTTAAACATTCCTCCAAGTTCAACTTCAGAAAATGTTTTAGCCTGAATGTTTTAGTTTCAACTGATTTGCTGGCAAAATATGAGTTAACTTAGAATAAAGCATATTTGTAAAGCTTTCGTGTGCTGAACTCTTCTCCAAAGACATCTCTCGCTCATGTTAGGCTTCCTCTAAGCTAATCCGTCAGGAAACGTCCTGCTGTCGCTCTCCTGCTGCAGAACCAGCCAAGAGCTCCAGCTCTGCGGCGGCATTCAGTTCAGCTAAAACGTTAAGATTGCAAATCAAGCCCTCCCAGAAACGAACAAACACATAAAATCCTTGGCTCGGCTCGGCGGGATCCTTCCGCTCGGTGTACGGATGACCCTATGAGTATCGACACGCAGCCCCCCCCCCCCCCTCTCCCCCTCCCCCCCTCTCTCCCTCTCCCCCTCTCTCTCCCCCTCTCTCTCTCTCCCCCTCCCCCCCTCTCTCTCTCTCTCTCTCTCCCCCCTCCCCCCCTCTCTCTCTCTCTCTCTCCCCCTCCCCCCCTCTCTCCCTCCCCTCCCCCCCTCTCTCTCCCCTCTCTCTCTCTCCCCCCCCTCTCTCTCCCCCCCTTCTCTCTCTCTCCCCCCTCTCCCCCCCTCTCTCTCTCTCCCCCCCTCTCTCTCTCTCCCCCTCCCCCCCTCTCTCTCATCCTCCCCCCTCCCCTCTCCCTCTCTCTCTCTCCCCCTCCCTCCCCCCTCTCTCTCTCTCTCTCTCCCCCTCTCTATCTCTCCTGCTGCGTTGCTATGGGAGAGCTCATCTATATAAGTCCCATCTGAATCCGTTGCCATGGAGACGGCAACATCACAACACGCAGCGGTCCAAACAAACCGAGAAATATAGATTAAGAGTCGATCAAACGCTGAGACGGTGAATTATAAGTGCTTTACAAATCAAATATGGTTCACAACTGGTCCTTAAATGGCTGCTTGAGAACGGCTTTGTAAATATTTTTGTATTTTAATGCAACGCTACCGTACAGATATACACAAAAATATAAAGCCCTGACTAAGCAACTATCTCTCTTATTTCAGTAGCTAAACAGGAAGTGATGTCATCGATCTGCTGACTGCAATTGGGAATATACTCCACCAACTCACAGTCAATCTTGTGTTTAGGTTTGTTTATTTTAATAAGAATGAATTTAGCTATTTATACAAAAACGTTTTCTCAGGTTTTATTAGAATTGATTAGCTTTACAGGCTTTGTACAAAACGTTTAGTTAAAACTAGTCTCGTTTTCTATACTTTTAATTGAATGCTGCACCTTTAATTTTTGTAAAAAAAAAAAAAGCATCAAAAACACTTGTTCAATGTTGAAAGAAACAGAAAGATATCCATGTAGCCGTCCTCCAAACAGGAAGTGATGTCAGGCTCCGCCCACTCACCCTGTCGAAAGGGATGCTGTACTTCTTGAGGATGGATGGAGAGATGAGGGTCATCTTATGGCGGAGGAAAGCGTCACAGCCCTGAGAGCTCCCCGGGAAGAACCCTGAGAAAATATATATTGAGAAAATATAAAGAATCAACCTCATTCACACTCACCACAACATAATCCACAGACGAACAGGAAGTTAACTCATACGGACGTAATAATGATATAAAACCGACCCCTCAGTTCTTCTTCGGTAGATATTTAATCTGAAGTCCTTGTTGCTATGGTGGGCTTTAGTGGTTGCTAGGGGCATGGCTAAGGGGATCTAACCAGAGCTCAAAATCCAACCAAATTGGTTGATAGGGCCTGGCTTGTTTATGCTAATTATCAAGCATGGATTGGCTGACAGAGTTGTTTGGGTCGTCCCTTAAGTTTGGATGCTCCTCCAATGCCAAACAAATCACCGGGTCCTGTTTCAGTACGTCGCTGAGATGAATGTGTTAACTTCAATAGAAAAGAACGGGACCCATTCTCCATTCTTTTTCAACGGCCTTTACAGGCCCGGTAGAGTTGAGGGGTTCAAATACTTTTGCCCAACACAAGCTCAAGCAGAGACTCGCTTTGTGTGCTGTAAATGTCACCTATAAATGTTTTCCAAGGCTTTTAAGGTGATCCCGTTCGTTTACAGTGAACAATATAAGCCAATGGAGAGTGTGTAACGCCCTCTAGTGTTCAGGGTTCGTTTACTTTTGCGCAGTTCTTGATATTTTCCTGCAGAAGCTCATAATCTTTAAACGTGTTGCGAATTTGGTGTCTTTGTGATGTTTAGTGTTCAAGCTGTGAGAAGTCAGCGTCTGGAACCCATTCGTTTTCAATGTTTGTTTTTTGGCTACCGTCGGTGCAAACCGCAGTCGAGTTCTTAAAGAAGTTTTTGCACCCTTCCCAGAGCTGCCGCGCGCGCTCTGAGACTTGGCTTGTGGGTCTACGATGAAGCTAGCAGAACTAGTTACAAGCCAAAGATCTGGCCTTCGGATCATTGCTAATGCGCTGGGATGCTAAGGATAAAAAAACTTTAAAATAAATAAAACCAAGTTTATGAATTAAATGAACTGACTAATACTTTTTTGTACATTTTTTTTTTTTAAATAGGGATAAACCAATCCTATTTTTGGTTAACATGTGCATTTCAAAAAAAAAAAAAAAAAATACAAAAATAAAAATGATTTGAGACGTTGTTTGTGGGTTATATGAACATGGGTCTTAATTTATACCGAAAACTAAAATACCATCAAACTGAAATTGATTAAGAGCCAAGTTTCCTAAAGTAATCTAATTATTAGAACTTTTAGCCATATTTATAAGTTGTTTGAAGCTAACGCGGGGTTGAACTAGAATTAGCGCAGCGCTACGCTAACACAAAACTAGAATCAACTTAAACTCAAGTTTTATGTCGTCATTAGAGCGAAAGGTGAAGTAACACCTGACGCTCGCTGAAGAGCACACGAGCGCCGCGTGCGGGTGACGGCTGCTAGCCTAGCGTGTGATTTCTGCGCAGAGGTTAGCGCTGAAAGCTAACCGCGCGTCCGCCTGTCAGCTTTTAATCACCGTAATTATCATAACCATGGAAGCGCTGGCCCCAACGGCGAGGCGCGCGCCGGAAACCTCAGAGCACGGTTTCGTCATGGTGAGCGCGCTAGCGGAGACGTAGCATTAGCACTGGAGATGGAGATGATGAAGATGCTGGTGTGGAGGAAGAGGGGGTGGAGATGTTTGACGGGGTGAGTCCCGGCGAGCTCGCTCACCTTGCGCCAGCCGCTCCAGCCTCTTGCCGTGCTCCGGAGGGATCGCGTACCTGCGGAGAGGAAGCGGATGGATTGATGAGTTCAGCAGAGCGCAGGTGAGGCTCAGAAGAACCCTCGCAGCCGCCAAATGACATCTCATACAATGCATTGATTCCAGTTCCATTAGATCTGATATTATTGATTTTCTGTTAATCGATGTGTGGACGGATGGATTGATGAGTTCAGCAGAGCGCAGGTGAGGCTCAGAGGAACCTAACTGCGGCTGCTAACAGATGAAAATTATCGTTTTTTTCTTTCAGTCTAAAAAGAGAGAGAAAGAGTTGTAGGAGCCTCACTTCGATTTGATTTATGTACTTAATTTAAGAAAGAAACGGCTAAAAAATAAATAAACTTTTTCTTCCAGTTTCAACAGCAATCATTTTTCATTATTTTCCGTTAACTGTCATTGAATTAAGTTTTACATTCTTTTTAAGGAAGAGGACAAGAGAAGTGCATTTTTTACTTGATTTAATTACTTCTAGAAAGCAAAGTAAGCTACATTAACTTAAATAATTAGTTTTTTTTATTCAGTTTGCATTTTAATAGCAATACTTTTCATTGACTTTACGTCATCTGAATTACATTGGTTTGGATTTTTATGCGAAATATCCATAATCTGGTTATTTTTTAGTGTGAAATGAATTCTTATTAGATCTAATAAAATGCATTAATCCCAGTTCCATTAGATTTGATGTTATTGTGATTTTTCTGTTAATCGATGTGTGGACGGATGGATTGATGAGTTCAGCAGAGCGCAGGTGAGGAGCCCTCGCGGCTGCTAACAGATGAAAACCATCCTTTCAGGCCTCTGATATTAAAACTATTGTTATTATTGTTGTTATTATTATTTTTGTAGCTGGATCGTTGGGCAGCTCCCCGCGGGAGGAGCTGGAGATCTTCTTCTTCTGTGGTGCCGCTCATCATCATCGACGTCTGTATTTATTTCCTGGAGTTTCCTGAGAGCCGAAACCCTCCCGGGGCCCCGAACACAGACGTTACAGCGAAACACAGCGGCCCCGGAGCCTCCGGGAGTGAAACCTCTCCTTCAGAGCATCACAGCGCCACAGTGCCCTCTTCAGGCCAAACGAGAGAAGAATCACTTCTGATCTATTTATTCACAACAGCGCCTCAGATTCATTTAGTTATTTATTTGTTGATTGTTTTAGCTCTAAAAAGAGAGAGAGAGAGAGAGGGAGAGAGAGAGAGACAGAGAGAGAGAGAGAGAGATAGAAGAGAGAGAGAGAGAAGAGAGAGATAGACAGATAGGAGAGAGCGAGAGAGATACAGAGAGAGATAGACAGATAGGAGAGATAGACAGATAGGAGAGAGCGAGAGAGAGAGATACATAGAGAGATAGACAGATAGAGAAGAGATAGGAGATAGAGAGAGAGCGAGAGAGAGAGATACATAGAGAGATAGACAGATATGAGATAGACAGAAGAGAGATTGAAGAGAGAGAAGATAGACAGATAGGAGAGATAGACAGATAGGAGAGATAGAGCAGAGAGACGAGAGCTAGACAGTAGAGAGAGACAGATAGAAGAGCAGAGAGATAGAGAGAACGAGAGAGAGAGATAGAATAGAGAGATGAGAGAGATAGACAGATAGGAGAGGAGCGAGAGAGAGAGAGAGAGAGAGAGAGATAGACAGATAGGAGAGAGAGAGAGAGAGAGAGAGAGAGATAGACAGATAGGAGAGAGAGAGAGAGAGATACAGAGAGAGATAGACAGATAGGAGAGATAGACAGATAGGAGAGAGCGAGAGAGAGAGATACATAGAGAGATAGACAGATAGGAGAGATAGACAGATAGGAGAGAGAGAGAGAGAGAGAGAGAGATAGACAGATAGGAGAGAGAGAGAGAGAGATACAGAGAGAGATAGACAGATAGGAGAGAGAGAGAGAGAGAGAGAGAGAGAGAGAGAGAGAGAGAGATAGACAGATAGGCAGATAGGAGAGAGGGAGAGAGAGAGAGAGAGATAGACAGATAGGAGAGAGGGGAGAGAGAGAGAGATAGACAGATAGGAGAGAGCGAGAGAGAGAGATACATAGAGAGATAGACAGATAGGAGAGATAGACAGATAGGAGAGAGCGAGAGAGAGAGATAGAGAGAGATAGACAGATAGGAGAGAGAGAGAGAGAGAGAGAGAGAGAGATAGACAGATAGGAGAGAGAGAGAGAGAGAGACATAGACAGATAGAAGAGAGGGAGAGAGAGAAAGAGAGGGAAAGAGAGAGAGAGATAGACAGAGAGAGAGAGAGAGAGGGAGAGAGAGAGGAGTTGTGGGAGCCTCACTTGTATTTGATTAAATAATAGATTTTTATAAGAAATATAAATAATCTTGTTGTTGTTTGTTTGAAATGAATTCCAGTTCCATTTTATTTTATTGTGATTTTCTGATAATAAATCTTCTTCATGTCGGCTTTATTCCCTTTCGGGGTCTCCACAGCGGAATGAACCGCCAACTCACTGGCATATGTTTTACGCAGCGGATGCCCTTCCCTGCCGCAACCCATCACTGGGAAAGATAATAAATCTATTTATTAATAATTAATAAATGTTTAAATTGATTTAAAATAATTTAAATGAGAAAGTTAAAGGCAAGGCAAGGCAGGTTTATTTGTGTAGCACATTTGGTACACACCGTAATTCAAAGTGCTTTACATTGGAAATAAAGAGTAAAAAGAAAGTGCATACATTAACATTAAAATCAAGCATAAAAAAATTAAACGAAAGTTTAAGTTTGTTTTTAAATTAATAGCAATGCTGTTCCGTTAACTTTTGATTAAACTGATTTTTTAAACTGAGTGTTAAGACATTAGCAATTATAAATGTATGTCTTAATACAAACACATTTTTATTGTAATAATTATTATTTTTCAATGATTTTAAACAAATAAATATTGTTCTATTTTAATTCCAGATGTTTGTGACGTCTGTTTTTCCATTAAATTATATCATAAATGTTTTGTGATGAATTTAAATCGTTCATTTAATTAATTTTAACTTTATTTATGTGCTTCCTTAAAAATGATTTGCATTAATTTTTATTTTATTTGTAATTTATTTTTATTTGTAATTTGAAAGAACAATAATTTACTTTAGTACAACTTAAGAGCACTTTTTGTGTTAATTTACATTTTTGTGTTTTGTTTAAATAAAATTCACAGATTTCTTAAGATAAAATGTTAATAATATCTATTTTATAAAAGTCAATAAAGAATAATAAAAGGAACAAGTTAATATTAGCACTATTGTTTAGCTTTAACTCATTCATTTGCCGCAGTTTGTTTGTATTATTGTTTTAAAATAATTTCTTAAGTTAAAATGTTTTGTTGTATTTTGTCTAAATTCATTTCTTAATTAGCTTTAAATTGTATTATTTAACTGATAAAAACGGCATTAATTGAACCTAACTGTGACGTTAACTTTGAAGCAAAAGTAATTAAACAAAAGCTTTATTTTGTTTGTAACTTAATAGCAGTTTTATTCCACTCATTTATTTTTCATAAGTGCACTTTTTCTATTAACTCACATTACTGTGTTATTTATAAATAAAACATACAGATTTCTTTCAGCAAAATCAATAATAAAATAGTAAAAATTATTAAAAAAATTGGAAAAACGAATAAATAATAATATAAATAATTTTTTGTATTTTTATTTAAATCCCAAACTAAAGTGTTTTGTTGTGTTTGTTCATGAAACGAGTTTCTAAACTCTTGTTTGTGTTAAATGAAGTATAATTTAGTTGATGAAAGCGAATCTTAGCTGTGATGTTGATTGGAAGCGTGTTTCTGCGCAGGCGAAGGCGTCCGTGAGAGCTGACCGCAGCGCTCCCCGCGGGCGCCGCCCCTCGTCCCAGGCGCGGTGGCTTAGGGGTTTCTGGGGATCCCAGAGTGTGTGTGTGTGTGTGTGTGTGTGTGTGTGTGTTCGCCTGAGCCTCTGTTCAGCCAGTGTGAAATTAACTTCCTGCGCCTCCCACCCTTCCTCGCGTCCCACACAGCCCTGACGCTCTCTCTCTCTCTCTCTCTCTCTCTCTCTCTCTCTCTCCCCGAGAGAGAGCCGCCGCCGCCGCGCCGGACGCGTACAGAGAGCACGGCGGCTCCGAGTGCTGCTGCTGCAGACAATCTCTCGCTCCTGCTGCACTCCCTTCGCTCCGCTCCGAGACGAGCGCTCCAGAGGAGGAACGCAATTAAATAATGAAAATAGATCGTTCTGCTGCGACTTTTAACTCTGAGAAACATTTCAGCAAAGAAAAATTCATCCAATTAATCTCCATGCAGCAGAAAAACCTGAGTCAAACTTTATATTTAAACTTTTATGTGCTGCTGGAGATCTTTACGTCCACTAGGGGGAGACTCTGAGTCCTCAGTTTCCATGTTTCTGTTGGTAGACAATTACTTAAACTTAATTAGGGATATAATTTACACATCATTTCTGTTAAAGAAGGGGAATGAATTTAAATATTGTAAAATAAAACGTTCTGCTACGACTTTTTAACGCTAAGAAACATTTCAGCCAAGAAAAATACATCAAATTAATCTCCATTTAGCAGAAAAACTGAATTTTGGAGCTTTTGTGTGTCGCTGGAAATCTTTTTGTCCACTAGGAGGAGACTCTGAGTCCTCGTTTCACCACAACTTTTTTGTGTTAGAGCAAAATTAACAATTTCTTTGTTCTGCAGCAATGTTTTAACGCGTAGAAATGTTTCCACAATGACAAATAAGCTGAATTTTAGCTTGGAGTCGTAAAAAAATAAACATACATTATGAAAGCAAACTGATATTAATGTTAGCAGAAACACCATCCTCAGTGCACCGCAGCTATGGAGGAGCAGCAGGAGAAGACGTGTTCATAACCATCTCGTATCTTCAGCAGCAGGACCGAGCTCTACTGCGCAGCGCTGGATCTTCATCTATGAGATCCTCCTGCGCTCAGGAGCTCCAGGTGTGTTCCACGCGATTCTTCAACTCCCGACAAGATGGAGAAACTCAAATCAGGGGCTCCACAGGAGCTCTTGGATCTGGGTCTGGTTCCGCCTGAAGTTCTGCTGAAACCAGACGAAGCTCCTGCATGCCTCGCTGACTCGATTTCCTCAATCTATTTTGCGCTGTGTTTACAAATAACCCTTTCAGCGCAAATAAAGAGCTGCAACGCAAAAAGACAAACGTTCCTTGCGTTCATCGTGAAGATCTCAAAGGCAGACTGTGTTTATTTATCGTGAGGCGCTGCGGCGATCAGAGTTCTGACGTGAACGAGGATGAAGCTGACATGAAAGAGGACACGGCTGACGTGAACGGGGACGAGGCTGACGTGAATGAGGCTGACGTGAACGGGGACGCGGCTGACGTGGACGGGGACGCGGCTGACGTGAACGAGGACGAGGCTGACGTGAACGAGGCTGAGGTGAACAAGGCTGACGTGAACGGGGACGCGGCTGACGTGAACAAGGCTGACGTGGACGGGGACGAGGCTGACGTGGACGGGGACGCGGCTGACGTGAACAAGGCTGACGTGGACGGGGACGAGGCTGACGTGAACAAGGCTGACGTGGACGGGGACGCGGCTGACGTGAACGAGGACGAGGCTGACGTGAACGGGGACGCGGCTGACGTGAACGGGGACGCGGCTGACGTGAACGGGGACGAGGCTGACGTGAACGGGGACGCGGCTGACGTGAACGGGGACGCGGCTGACGTGAACGGGGACGCGGCTGACGTGAACGGGGACGCGGCTGACGTGAACGGGGACGCGGCTGACGTGAACGAGGACGAGGCTGACGTGAACGGGGACGCGGCTGAAGTGAACGAGGACGAGGCTGACGTGAACGGGGACGCGGCTGACGTGAACAAGGCTGACATGAACGGGGACGCGGCTGACGTGAACAAGGCTGATGTGGACGACGTGGACGGGGACGCGGCTGACGGGGACGCGGCTGACGTGAACGAGGACGAGGCTGACGTGAACGAGGACGAGGCTGACGTGAACGGGGACGCGGCTGACGTGAACAAGGCTGACGTGAACGGGGACGCGGCTGACGTGAACAAGGCTGACGTGGACGACGTGGACGGGGACGCGGCTGACGTGGACGGGGACGCGGCTGACGTGAACGAGGACGAGGCTGACGTGAACGGGGACGAGGCTGACGTGAACGGGGACGCGGCTGACGTGAACAAGGCTGACGTGGACGGGGACGCGGCTGACGTGAACGGGGACGCGGCTGACGTGAACAAGGCTGACGTGGACGGGGACGCGGCTGACGTGAACGGGGACGCGGCTGACGTGAACAAGGCTGACGTGGACGGGGACGAGGCTGACGTGAACGGGGACGCGGCTGACGTGAACAAGGCTGACGTGGACGGGGACGCGGCTGATGTGAACGGGGACGCGGCTGACGTGAACAAGGCTGACGTGGACGGGGACAAGGCTGAGGTGAACAAGGCTGACGTGAACGGGGACGCGGCTGACGTGAACGGGGACGCGGCTGACGTGAACGGGGACGCGGCTGACGTGAACAAGGCTGACGTGGACGGGGACGAGGCTGACGCGAACGCGGCTGACGTGAACGGGGACGCGGCTGACGTGGACGGGGACGTGGCTGACGTGGACGGGGACGCGGCTGACGTGGACGGGGACGCGGCTGACGTGGACGGGGACGCGGCTGACGTGGACGGGGGCGAGGCTGACGTGGACGGGGACGCGGCTGACGTGAACAAGGCTGACGTGAACGGGGACGCGGCTGACGTGAACGGGGACGCGGCTGACGTGAACGGGGACGGGGCTGACGTGAACGGGGACGGGGCTGACGTGGACGGGGACGGGGCTGACGTGGACGGGGACGCGGCTGACGTGGACGGGGACGCGGCTGACGTGAACGGGGACGCGGCTGACGTGAACGGGGACGCGGCTGACGTGAACGGGGACGAGGCTGACGTGAACGGGGACGCGGCTGACGTGAACGGGGACGCGGCTGACGTGAACGGGGACGCGGCTGACGTGAACGGGGACGCGGCTGACGTGAACGAGGACGAGGCTGACGTGAACGGGGACGCGGGTGACGTGAACGGGGACGCGGGTGACGTGAACGAGGACGAGGCTGACGTGAACGGGGACGCGGCTGACGTGAACAAGGCTGACATGAACGGGGACGCGGCTGACGTGAACAAGGCTGATGTGGACGACGTGGACGGGGACGTGGCTGACGTGGACGGGGACGAGGCTGACGTGAACGGGGACGCGGCTGACGTGAACAAGGCTGACATGAACGGGGACGCGGCTGACGTGAACAAGGCTGACGTGGACGACGTGGACGGGGACGCGGCTGACGTGAACGAGGACGAGGCTGACGCGAGGACGAGGCACTGCGGCGATCAGCGTGGTTTGCGAGGACTCACCAGGACTTGGGCTGGCCGAAGTGCAGGTAGTTGATGCTGTAGAGGTCCATGTCCTCCGTGTGCCAGGCGAAGGTGGTCTTCCACATGCCGAAGTACAGGTAAGGCGTGTTGACACCCTCGATGACGATGCCACACTCCTGCTCCACCATGTCCAGCAGCGTGTTCAGGTGGCCGATGTTCCACAGAGTGATGTCCTGCGCAGGGAAGCACAGTTACGGCGCTGATGCGGGGAGCCGCGCAGGAACCAGACCCACCGAGGCATTTATAATTTGTCATTTATAAAATAAATTAAAATTGATTTAATTTATTTTTAATGTCTTATTTGTAAACAAACTTATTTTTAATGTTTGTTATTTGTTCGATTGTTTACATTTGGTTTGCTTGTTCATAATTAGGAAAAAAGGTTTTCTTTAACCACTTTTTTTACATGTATTGTTATATCTATATATAAAGGCGTATAATAAATTATATAAATATGTGCACTGCGTATGGTGTTATATATCAATTTAACTATTTGTTTACTTGTTTAAAAATGAATGAAATAGTATATTTAATTAACAATAAACACATTTATTCTTCTGGAATTGATCATATTCGATCTGCAAATCAACAATAAAAAAACAAATCAATAAAACTGTTTCTTTCTATTTTTTCACTATTAATTTACTGCATTGCAAAGCAGCCGACTTCAACAATAACGGATTCATTTCTGGACAGATCAATATTTCACCATTTTATAGCTTTTTATATTTATTGACATGTTTAGGTAATATGTTACTTATTTTATCAGCTTATAACTTATGTTTTAATTCTATCGATTGCACAAATATTTTCTAATTGATTATAAACATTCTACTTTTATATTCATTAATTAACGTTTTTATTCATCCTTTAGTTGATCTCTTTTTCTTTTTATACCAAAACAAACAACAGAATTACGTTTTATTTATTTTGTTCACCCTTTTGATTTAAGACTTATTTATAATTCCCAATATTTTTATAGATTTACTTACATTTTATAAGCATTCCACTTTCTTTTGGAAACGTTTTATAACAGGAAATAATGGCAAGAAGTTCTAAAAGTGAGTTATTTTTCCGGTGTGGTTCTTGTTTACCGGGTCGTAGAGCGATCCGCTGATGTCGGCGCCGTAGATGGGAGACACGAAGGTCAGGTTCTTCCAGTACTTCCTCTCCAGGTCCTCGAAGCTCTTGTGCGGCGGCGTGCAGTACCTGCGAGCAGCAACACAGGGCTCGAAACACATCTCACCACAGCGCTGCCGCCGCCGCCGCTGCTGCTGCAGAGGCTGCAGTCCAGGGCAAAGTTATCCTGACAAGTGTTTCTAATCGAGCGACACCACACAACCTGTACACCTGCTTCTACTTTCAACATGAGACACTCGCACACGACACACGGGTCTTCAGTTTCCATTCCTAGTTTAAAATATGTTATCCTTTTAATTATGTTATCCTATGACTTGATTATAAGATAATTAAGCCATGAACATGATATTATAACAGTTTTGTCATGATCACGAGATAATTAAGCCATGAACATGATATAATAACAGTTTTGTCATGATCACGAGATAATTAAGTCATGAACATGATATAATAACAGTTTTGTCATGATCACGAGATAATTAAGTCATGAACATGATATAATAACAGTTTTGTCATGATCACGAGATAATTAAGTCATGAACATGATATAATAACAATTTTGTCATGATCACGAGATAATTAAGTCATGAACATGATATAATAACAGTTTTGTCATGATCACGAGATAATTAAGTCATGAACATGATATAACAGTTTTGTCATGATCACGAGATAATTAAGTCATGAACATGATATAATAACAGTTTTGTCATGATCACGAGATAATTAAGTCATGAACATGATATAACAGTTTTTTCATGATCACGAGATAATTAAGTCATGAACATGATATAATAACAGTTTTGTCATGATCACGAGATAATTAAGTCATGAACATGATATAACAGTTTTGTCATGATCACGAGATAATTAAGCCATGATCATGATATAATAACAGTTTTGTCATGATCACGAGATAATTAAGCCATGAACATGATATAATAACAGTTTTGTCATGATCACGAGATAATTAAGTCATGAACATGATATAATAACAGTTTTGTCATGATCACGAGATAATTAAGTCATGAACATGATATAATAACAGTTTTGTCATGATCACGAGATAATTAAGTCATGAACATGATATAATAACAGTTTTGTCATGATCACGAGATAATTAAGTCATGAACATGATATAATAACAGTTTTGTCATGATCACGAGATAATTAAGTCATGAACATGATATAACAGTTTTGTCATGATCACGAGATAATTAAGTCATGAACATGATATAATAACAGTTTTGTCATGATCACGAGATAATTAAGTCATGAACATGATATAACAGTTTTTTCATGATCACGAGATAATTAAGTCATGAACATGATATAATAACAGTTTTGTCATGATCACGAGATAATTAAGTCATGAACATGATATAACAGTTTTTTCATGATCACGAGATAATTAAGTCATGAACATGATATAATAACAGTTTTGTCATGATCACGAGATAATTAAGTCATGAACATGATATAATAACAGTTTTGTCATGATCACGAGATAATTAAGTCATGAACATGATATAACAGTTTTGTCATGATCACGAGATAATTAAGTCATGATCATGATATAATAACAGTTTTGTCATGATCACGAGATAATTAAGTCATGATCATGATATAATAACAGTTTTGTCATGATCACGAGATAATTAAGCCATGAACATGATATAATAACAGTTTTGTCATGATCACGAGATAATTAAGCCATGAACATGATATAATAACAGTTTTGTCATGATCACGAGATAATTAAGCCATGAACATGATATAATAACAGTTTTGTCATGATCACGAGATAATTAAGTCATGATCATGATATAATAACAGTTGTCATGATCACGAGATAATTAAGCCATGATCATGATATAATAACAGTTTTGTCATGATCACGAGATAATTAAGCCATGATCATGATATAATAACAGTTTTGTCATGATCACGAGATAATTAAGTCATGATCATGATATAATAACAGTTTTGTCATGATCACGAGATAATTAAGCCATGAACATGATATAATAACAGTTGTCATGATCACGAGATAATTAAGTCATGATCATGATATAATAACAGTTTTGTCATGATCATGAGATAATTAAGCCATGAACATGATATAATAACAGTTTTGTCATGATCACGAGATAATTAAGTCATGATCATGATATAATAACAGTTTTGTCATGATCACGAGATAATTAAGCCATGATCATGATATAATAACAGTTGTCATGATCACGAGATAATTAAGTCATGATCATGATATAATAACAGTTGTCATGATCACGAGATAATTAAGTCATGATCATGATATAATAACAGTTTTGTCATGATCACGAGATAATTAAGCCATGAACATGATATAATAACAGTTGTCATGATCACGAGATAATTAAGTCATGATCATGATATAATAACAGTTTTGTCATGATCATGAGATAATTAAGCCATGAACATGATATAATAACAGTTTTGTCATGATCACGAGATAATGAAGTCATGATCATGATATAATAACAGTTTTGTCATGATCACGAGATAATTAAGTCATGATCATGATATAATAACAGTTTTGTCATGATCACGAGATAATTAAGTCATGAACATGATATAATAACAGTTTTGTCATGATCACGAGATAATTAAGCCATGAACATGATATAATAACAGTTTTGTCATGATCACGAGATAATTAAGTCATGATCATGATATAATAACAGTTTTGTCATGATCACAAGATAATTAATTCATGATCACGACATAAAAGTCATATTTTCATGATCACAAGATAATTAAGTCATAATCATGACATAACAAAAGTTGTTATGTCGAGATAATGAGATAAATAAGTCATGTTAACGAGATAAGAATTGTTAATCCTTTTAGGACTTCCATACTTGGCTACACGTCTCCTGCTGCCTTAGCTCTGCAGCGAGCCTATCGTGATTTATCAAAGGAAAGCCGTACTTCTTGCTGTTGGCGAGCTTGCGGTACTCCCCGACGCTCATGGACTTCTTCTGGATGTTGTACTGGGTGAAGAGGCCGCTCTGCCCCGTCACCACCTGCATGATGGGAGCGGGGATCGTCATGCTCTCGATGCTGTCGTAGCAGCGCCGCGGCTTCCACTCCTTCGGTGGGATCACCTGAGGAGCAACGCAACCATGGCTCTCAGGGTCCGGACAAAACTGAGACGGACTTCTTTTAGCTAACAATCAGAGCAGCGCGAGGTGTTCGGGGCTGTTTCACAGCAGGTACGGCTCACCTACGGCTCACCATTGCCTGGCCAGCGTTAACTTTAGGTTTAGACTCTGATATTGTACGTCAAGTTCTTAAAGGATTTAAAACAAACGAATTATACAGGTTTTAGGTACAATAAACCGAGTCTAAACCTGAGCTGAGCCGTAACATCTTTAAAATGAACTTTATGCTTTTGTTAGAGAGTTAAATGATTTAAAACACGAAGATCTTAACACTGTAACAAAAGCATAAAAAAGTCAATTTTAGAGATGTTACGGCTCAGTTACGGCTCCCTTAGCAAAGCCAGTGCTTGCTTCAGGTTTAGACTCTGATATTGTTGGTAAAGTTTTTAAGAATTGTGTATTTTAAACCTTTAATGTAAGAACAAAAGCATAAAAAAGTTCATTTCAGAGATCTTACTGCTTTTTAAAACGGTAAGAAATGCATGAAAGACTTCATTTTAAATATGTTGCGGCTCAGTGCCAGCTCACCTTCGCCAGACCGACGCGGTGCGCCCCTTGCGCCTCGATGTACGCGATGTACTTCCCGAAGTCCTGGAACTCCTCCAGGGTGGGTCTGAAGGTCATGATCTTGTAGGAGGTGTTGGCTGCAGTAGAGAGCGGCGGCTCCGGGGCCAGCGCGGGGTTCGGATCTGAACCAGGAGTGGCTCTGGGGTCCGGTTTGGAGGCGTGTGCAGGGTTGGCGAGGGCTTCCTGCAGAGGGTTTTGGGGGCGTAGAGTGCGGTCCGGTTCGGGCCCCGTCGGGTTGGGGTCCGGAGGTAAGGTGGGGTCCATGATTGCAGGTCAGCGAGAGCTGCGGAGACAAACACAGATGGATCAGGTCCTCTTCAGGGCCGCCGCTGCGCCCGATGCACACTTTCTACTGGTCACTGACTAATCAATGCATAGAAAAACTGTCCAATCAGGAGACAGGGCTCCCCGAGAGGAACACGGTGACCACCGGCCCACCGTCGGCAGAGCGGAGGGATCCAGGAGTCACAAGACCAGCACAAAAACATCTGGAGCTTTGAAGATCTCACCTGAGCTCCAGAATAACGCTCCGTCACAGGAAGGAGCGGGGTTCTAGTCCTGCTTGTGACATCACAGGAGAGATGGGCTCGTTGTACTGGAGCTCACAAACAGACGTCCTCACGGTTGGCTAATCGTTCAATGAAAAGGACTCTTTTAGTGAGCGTATTATTTAGATTTACAGCTATTTTTACACCAAACAACATTTGTGAAGCTCCGGTGGACTCGAACTGAGAAACCCTCGATCCTGAAGAGAGACGAGGACGGCGGCAGCATTCAGGAAACTGAGTCTCCTTTTCTGCTATATTTTCACGTTAAAAGGAAAACAGGAGCTTCAAGCTAACTTTCGTCAGTTTTCATTCACGTTACTACCTCAACGTTACTTTAAAGCAGTGGTTCTCAAATAGTGTGTGTGTGTTGGAGACACACAGAGACTCCTCTACTCTGTGTTTTTTATATTCCTTCCACATCAGAGAGCATAAACGTTCTTTGTAGTGTAACGGAAAATCTAATCGTTATAATAAATAAATATCAGCGATGGAGAGCGTAACTTTTGCTCTGGGGCAGAGCGCTCCTGCTGGGACGCTCCGGGACGAGCGCGCTGGGACGCTCCGGGACGAGCGCGCTGGGACGCTCCGGGACGAGCGTGCTGGGGCTGTCCGGGACGAGCGCGCTGGGGCGGACCGGGACGAGCGCGCTGGGGCGGCCCGGGACGAGCGCGCTGGGACGCTCCGGGACGAGCGCGCTGGGGCGCTCCGGGACGAGCGCGCTGGGGCGGACCGGGACGAGCGCGCTGTGGCGCTGTCCGGGACGAGCGCGCTGTGGCGCTGTCCGGGACGAGCGCGCTGGGGCTGTCCGGGACGAGCGCGCTGGGGCTGTCCGGGACGAGCGCGCTGGGCTGTCCGGGACGAGCGCGCTGGGGCTGTCCGGGACGAGCGCGCTGGGGCTGTCCGGGACGAGCGCGCTGGGGCTGTCCGGGACGAGCGCGCTGGGGCTGTCCGGGACGAGCGCGCTGGGGCTGTCCGGGACGAGCGCGCTGGGGCTGTCCGGGACGAGCGCGCTGGGGCTGTCCGGGACGAGCGCGCTGGGGCTGTCCGGGACGAGAGCGCTGGGGCTGTCCGGGACGAGCGCGCTGGGGCTGTCCGGGACGAGCGCGCTGGGGGCTGTCCGGGACGAGCGCGCTGGGGCTGTCCGGGACGAGCGCGCTGGGGCTGTCCGGGACGAGCGCGCTGGGGCTGTCCGGGACGAGCGCGCTGGGGCTGTCCGGGACGAGCGCGCTGGGGCTGTCTGGGACGAGCGCGCTGGGGCTGTCCGGGACGAGCGCGCTGGGGCTGTCCGGGACGAGCGCGCTGGGGCTGTCCGGGACGAGCGCGCTGGCGCGGACCGGGACGAGCGCGCTGGGGTGGACTGGGATGAGAGCGTGGCACCAAGAGGGACCTTTCCGGAAGGTTTATTTTAGATCATTTGGAACAAAGCTTCGCTGTGTCTTTTCTGATTTTGTGTATAAAATACACTTGGGAAGACATTCCAAATCCTTCGTAATACCTGCGTAATCAACCTACACTCACAGATACTAAAAGCTAAAAAAGATCATGTAAAAATGATGGTTAGGGTTGAAAGAGAATGAAAAAATGCTCCTAGATGGTAAAAAAAAATGATTGTTAGCATTCCCACAGAGAAAATGACAAATGCAAAAAATAATGTAAGTATGATGGTTAGGGTTGCCAGAGAATGAGAAAGTTCAGATAAATGTTTAAAAATTATGTAAAAATTATAGTTAGAGGTGCCAGAGATGAAAAGGCTCCATAACTAGCTAAATTCATTTTAAGTCCTTTATAATCCATGGAGACCCAACCACTATCTTCTTAAAAGACACATCTAGCACTGTTTTTCTTACATTTTTAATTCACATAATTTCTGGAAAGCACACAAACCCCCTAAAACTGGTCTTTTTTGTCACATTTATAACGTTTGCACCCTAATTTAACAGATAAAACAAATGTGAATAGTCAAACACCACATAATATAGGCTCATAACATAGAAATACACATTTAAATAAGGTGTTCACATTTACCGAGAAGTTATATTTCTTGTTTCGCTGAAGATCTGTGAGGCTCGCAGCAGCTCAAAAATCGATTAATGCACGTTCAACCAATTAAGGTGAGAATTCATCATTCTTCATAAACACTTTAATTTGGTGTCCGAACACATTTAACAACTATCTTAAAAGCTACATCTGTCACATTTCTCTCGACCAATCACACGCAAGCTAATATGCAAAGCATGCGCGCAACAAATAATCCAATTACATGCGAAAATTAGCTTCAGACACAGCCACGACTATTCCAAGCGTTCTAACAGAACACAACAAGTTCAAAGCTTCTAAATAACTTACACTCGTGCACAAAAACAAGCTATAAAACGTCTAATGCACGTCAGCGAGCTCAAAACGAGCGCTTTAAATGGCCTTTGTGTACGAGTCCAGCCTTCTGCTCAATAAATCACCCCCAGGACGCCAGAAAGCGCTCTAAACACCTCGTTCGCTCGTTAAAAAGCTCGCGTTTAACAAATCACACACGCAACAGCTTTTAGAGTCGCGAATTTATCCGCGCACGACTCTTTAATGGCTTTCTATTTCTGATTAGCATCGAAGATCCTGCCGCTTTGACAAGCATCCAAACACAGCTGCCGTAAAGCGTCACAAACGTCGGTAAAGGCGCGCTCTCCGCCGGTCGGCTCGACGGCACCGCGGGGTGTCGGTGGACAGCGCCCGTTACCTGCTGCGCGGGTGCTTTCCGTGATCTTTTATCGGTGTTTTCTTCGCTATTCTGCTCGTTTTCTGGGCTCCGGATGATCGCTAGCGTTCCTGAAGCGTCGGGCCGCGTTTCCGCCCACTGCAGCGTGAGGCGCGCTCTGATTGGGAGGCTTGCTTACAACCTTCTCGCTCATTGGTTCGCTTTTTGATTGACGGCTGAAGCAGCCTCTGGGGTGGCGTTTGTGGATTTCTTTGCGGAAATCACGTATTTCACGTAAATCCAGATATTTGGGCTTCCGGTTATCACAAAGCTAGCGCTCGATAGCTGAGAGAGAGCGCGCGATTAATAATCGATTTATTGATATTAATGACGATTTTGTCACTCACACTTCAATAGAAACACGCTTTATAATACAATTGAGTGAAATAATGGGGTGAACTTCAATATTTTTTTACATGTTATAAAAAAATCTACTCATCTTCTATTTTAAAAGATTATAGCATGCATTTATTTTAATAACAAATTGTATATTATATTTCCTTTCATAATACACACTTACAAAATTTATCATTGTTGCAGTTAAAAAACATTTACAATTATTTTTAAGGAAAGAGTACTCTCAAATTGGCTTTAATAGAACATTTTACTCAAATCTGATTAACACGCAAATAACTTCTAGAATTGTGAAGGAGGAATACACATAAAAGGACACAAAAACGACAGTAAAAGCAGTTTACATAAAGTTCAATAGAGTTTATTGAAAAATACAGCACTCTTTTCAGTGCCAGAAAATAGCTATGCACCAACCACTACATAAAATGGCTAAATACAAGTGCTAAAAATATACAATTTCAACATTTCTGAATAAAACAGCTCCAGTCTAAACACATATTAGGAACGCTTGAGGTATAACTAAAGAAACACAAACAAAACCATGAGTATTTATCTGCAGCCTTCAGAAATTTCAACTATAACAATGACAAAAAAATAAAAAATAAGACACACTTAAATATTTCCTGAATGAGAAACTCTGGAGTTTGTGCAGAGAAGGTTTCAAACCTTCGTAAAGTCACGTGCGATTAAAACCAAAACCGATAAAATCATGACTTGGTTACGCACTCACGACTAGTTTGCATAACGGCAAAAGTTCGGAAAAAATTGACTCTAAAACACGCATACAGCAGTTACACAGCGAAGCAAATCATAAACGAGAAACGAGAGAAACTTATTACAATTTATCCGATCAAAATAGACAAGATGTACAACGGACACAAAAATGCATGATCTCTCAGGCTAAAACGTTGGATTAAATTTGGTTAGTTACTAAAAATGGAGGTACGACTGAAATATCTGCGTAGAGGAGAATACGCTCGAACACTAGTAAAGTTATAACGACTGGAAATGTGTAGAAAGCTTTAACGGTGAGTATAAAAACGTTGTGAAATTAGCTTAGCACACATCGTTGGGCCGAGCGAGTTCATTTAAAAGAAATCCGAAGCACGCTAGGCTGCATTTAAACAATGACTCAAACTTAGCGTAAAAAAAACTCAGAAGAGCGGAACAGTGGCGATCGCTTGCGCACGTCGTTCAGGCGATGATGGTTAAGTACAAACGTGAAACATTCGCCATCAAAAACTTTACGGTTAGCATTAGCTACAACATAATGCCCAGAAACTCAAGTTTGGCGTAAAAAGAAACTTTTTCGCAAAGTAATCTTTGATTACGAATTCTCCAAACCTGAAGTCTCAGAGTTTGGTAAAAAGTATTGTTTGGCACCACACCTGTTTATTGCCAATGCCGGAGGTACGAACGATACACGCAGAGTTTACACGCTAGCTAATCTCACGCCAAATCAGCATTTGCTTCTCAAACGGAAACGTACAGGAAGTGATTTCATGTACGCTAGAGATAACGCAGCATTAGAGTTAGCTTTCGCACGTGTTGAGACCTTCAACTTTCTGCCGTTTTTAGGTAGTTGCCAATAAACAGAGTAGAGCATTAATAGATAATAGATATAGTAACTGTGCATTTGGAAGTGGCCGCTCAATATTGAAAATCAACAATGTTAATAAAATAGTCGTATTAGTCTCTAAATTTCGTTTCATTAACGCAAACACAAAAAGTAGTGACTTACATTCAGTGTACTTGAGCAGAATTTGTGTGAAAAAAATCTTTCAGGTAAAAACTATATTTTTGGAAATTTGTTTCTGAAAAAGGTTGAAACTTTGTCTCATTTTGTGCTTCTTAAGAAACAAGAATTGACAATAGCATTTGTCCAAAAACTCATTGAAGGGATTCGTTTCGAAAAAGTTCGAAAAATAAAATAAATGATAATAATAAAAAGCAAGTCAGAGAAATCAAGCGCTGAAACCTCTCCGGGTTGAGTGAAGAGTAGCGCTTCACATAGCGTTTGTTTATCGCTAGCGCCTGAGACGCACGAACAACGCAGAATTTCACTACGCGGCTGCTCGAATGCAAACGTACAACAAACGATTTTTCAATCTGACGTCTAATTCTGGCGTTTCCAATAATGAAACCAATCAACGCAAAAGCTGCTTGATGCGTCTGTAGTTTTAGCGCTGTAGCTGCTAATAAACCGCGATCAGATCATGGAGAGGTTAGCGTAACGGATTTCGTAATTGCGCATCAAAGTGGCTGCTCAGACCTCAATACGACTTATTTTTAACATTGTTGACGTTTCAATATCAATCCTTAAATTGCGTTTCATCAACGCGCACACAAAAGTGAGTAACATTGCGCCGTAGCATCGCTAGCACTTCAGTGAACTTGAATTTCTTTGCATAACTTTTGCTCAAGTAAAAACTATATTTTTGGAATTTTGTTTTTAAGGAAACGTTACTAATAAAAGGCGAGCAGAGCGTGGGAAGATTAGCGTAACGGATATCGTAGTTGTGCATCATGAAGTGGCTCCGCAAACTTTAATACGAATTATTTTTAACATTGTTGCCACTCTTTGAGAAGGTTCAGATTTAGCGTTATACAGCGATCGCTTTAATATTGGTCTCAAGTTGTTTTACCACAAACCCACACAGCGAGAGGAAAAACAGCAGCAATCTACACCACATCGTAGCCGCGCGTGTTTCTTTGCATTTAGTTCACACAAATTCCGCTGCGATAAAATTCTAAAGATACTTTTAATTTCATTAAAAAAAGATCCAACGCTGCGTCAACTGTTTCTTAGCGCTTCTCTTATAACAATTTAATAATAAACGATAACATTTAACCAAAAAAGTACTGCAACTGCCGCAAAACTTAACTCAGCCTTCGTTTAGAAAGCGTCTTTTGAAAGAAAAACGTCGCTGGCGCAATTTTGTTTTTATTTAGCGGGTAAAAAAAAAAAGTTCCACATCACTGAATTTCTTCGTAGAAGTTTGAGCGAAAGCTTTGATTAAATTGATTCACCGATATTGGTTTTAAAGCGTTTAACGGTTTAAGTTTCGAACTACCGGTGGCCTCTCAGACTCGAGTTCGAGGAACACCAGGAGAGGAGAGAAGATCCTGAACCAGGAGAAGAAAGTGTAGCGGTAGAAATCTAAAGTGTTGGTATAAAACAGGTCTGGGTGGAGTTTTAGAAAGGAGGAGCGGGAGCAAGCGTGAGAGGTGCTGCTGAGGAACAAGGCAGTGGCGTCCGTGTATCGTGAGACCACGAAACGCCGATCGCGTCGGTGACCTGATGCATTCACGGGGAGCCGCGAGCGGGCCGCGTCAGCACCGGCCGCTGCTGTACCCCGGGAAGAGCTGGCTGAGGATGGACTGCAGAGGCTTGTTGATGGTCATGGAGTAGCTCTTGCCCAGGTCGAAGCGGCAGGCCGGGCAGGTGAACACCTCCGCTCTGAAGGACCGCTGGAGGCACTCCTGAGGGACGGGCGGGGCCCAGAGCACAGCGTTTAATGCCTCAGCAGCAGCAGCAGAGCGCAAACCTGCATCCTTTAACAGAGGAGCGCAGGAACTGATGCGCTAACAGCCAACATCAGCTCCTGAAAACACCAGTCTGGCCAGACCTGGAAGCTCTTTCACACACGCTAAAATCATTTCACAACTGCTAAAATCAGTAATAATAATAATAATAATAAACAATATTTCTTTAAAACAAGAAATGTAGAACACGAGGGTTAAGGCTAACCCTAACCTAGAATTATTTAAAATGGATAACAACTTTGATAATTCTACTAAAATTAATTTTTACCCTTACTGTATATTAACTGGCCGACAACTATTATATATAAATATAAAATATATATATTTTTTATAGGACTAGAAAATGGATAACTGTAATATTAGAAAACGTAATAAAAATCAAAGGAGCTTAACTGGATAAAACAAGCTAAATAAATTGTAAACATCAAAAAAAGCATCTCAAGTTAATAAAAAAAAAAAAAAAAAAAAAAAAAAAAAAAATCACATTTATATTAAAACTAATAAAGAATAAAAGACAAACAAAACATCTTTTTCTTCCAGGTCTGAAGTTAACAGAATTACTACAATACTAAATTAAAAACTATAAATAACTTAACAAAAAAAATTATATATATATAAAAAAAAAAAAGTGTTTCTATATGTATTTTAAAAAAACAATTATAAAAGTAAATAAAAAAAAAAATCTCTGTAAGGACGGAAAACCTAACCTTAATTAAGCAAATGGCATACAAATTGGCAAATAAATAATGAAACTACTACAAAACAGCATCGTATGCTAATTTCTAAAAACAAAAACAAACTAAAAATTAAAAAAAGTTCTAGTTTAAGCTTTAACATAAATACTCGAAAAAAGTAAAATATTTCCATAAAAACCTTTCAAAGGATGTGTTTCTATTCACTTAATTAAACAAGTACAAAACTATTATATTATTTTATATGTAAATAAAGTTGGGTTAAAGTTTAGCTTTCAGATAAAAAAAACGGTTTCTATGCATTTTGTTTAATTACATTTCTTTTTTTAAAGGTTTTCAAGGAATTATTTAACTTTTTAGTTATTTATAGTTCTGTTTGTCGAGTAACTGCAACTTTTTAATTTGTTTATTAAAAAAAAAAAAAAAGGGAAATCAGGGAAATGGCATAAAATGAGGTAAGTTAAAAAATTGAATTAAAACATGAAAAGGCATGAAATGTGAACGTGAAGGTGGTGAAGGCTGGCGGAGCTCACCCTGCAGACGTTGTGCTGGCACTCGGTGGTGATGGGCTGGTACACCACCTCCTGGCAGCAGATGCACACGAACACCTCCTCCACCTTGTTGATGAAGCGCTGCGGAGAGAAACAGCGTGAGACAGGCAGCCAGCGGGGCGCGGAGGCGGGCGGAGAGAGCGCGCCGGTACCGGGCCGAGGCTGAGCGACTCCATGGCCTCGTCCCAGAGCTTGCGGTTCAGCTCGTCCTCCCGGATCAGCGCCTTCTGCTCCTTGCTCAGCTTGTAGGCCTCCACCTTCGGCTTCTTCGGCGTGGACTTGGACGGCGTCGTCTTCTTCTCCTCTGCGGGGAGGAGAGCGAGGCGTGAGCGTCTGTTCTTAGGGAGCGCGCCGCCGCAGCAGCTCACGACGTACTCACCGCTCTGGGACTTCCTCTTCCTCTTGCCTTTGGTGGGCGTCTCCTCCACCTCCTCCTCCACCTCCTCCTCCTCGTTTTTGTTCTCCTTCTCCTTTTCTTTGGCGGCCTGAGCCTCCAGGTAGCCTTCGGGGTACTGCACGGAGCAGGGGAGCGGGGTGAGAGGCGCCGGGGCGCAGAGGAAGGGTTAAAGGGATGGAGAGCGCACCTGCATGGTGAGGCCGAGCTTCTTGACGCGCTCCTTCCCGTCCCGAGTCCAGGGCGCCGCCTCCTCGTCGTTGCGCTTCAGCAGGTACCTCCAGACCAGGAAGCCAGACTTGCCCTTCTCCGGCCAGTACTTCACCACCTGACGGAGAACGGGACTCGTTAGGGTCCATTCTCGGCTCGGAGAACAGGTTTACGGAGTCATACAAAAAAAATAAAGAGGAAAAAAATGTGACAAATTCACCAAATTTAACGAAAAAAAATTTTATGTTACATTTAATTTTTTACATTTTTGACTGTTCGCATTTTTTTATAAAAAGGTTAAATTAATACTTTCTAAATGAATTTAAAAAAAAGTTAAAAAAAATTGTCAACAGTCAACATAAAAAAAGTAAAAAAAAATGTATATATTAAATGTAAAAACAGGACGTTGATTAAAAATGAATGATTAAAACAAATAATTAAAAGTAGTGACATGTCAAAAAACATTTAAATAAATGGTAAAACTAAATAACTGTAAAAGAAAATTTCATCAATAAAACAATCAGTACACAAAAGATTCGATAAAACATGAACGAAAAACATAGCGACCAGTCAAAAAAATAAAAAAAATTAAATATAATGAAAAAAAATATGTATCAATTAAAAAAAATAAAAAGCTACCAGTAAAAAAAAAACCTAACTATTAAATAAACATTTATCAAACTTACATGTTTTGATAATAAAAATAAAAAAAGACATAGCATTCAGTATATAAATGCTTAAATAATAATAAAAACACGTCTGGTCTGGAGTTGGAGAGCTCCGCGGGGCCCCTGGAGCTCCGCCCCGCTCCGAACGAGGAGAACATCACCTTGTAGATGCCGTCGTAGCGGTTCCCGTCCTCTGGAGAGAACTTGCTGTGCTTTCTTCCTTTGGAGCTGCGAACCACGCGCACCGGTTTCCCCGCCTTCCAGTCTTTAGCCTCGGCTCCATCTTTATCGTTCACCGCCGCGTTACAGTTCAGCGCCAGAGCCCTGCAAGCAGAGAAAACACTTCAGCTCCGGAGCAGCCAACACAACGTCCACGCACACGTTCATCTGAGGGGAGCGCTTTAGAGCAGCTCAGAACGGGTGACACTGAAGGGAGGGATGCGCCCTCAGAGGAATCAGAGAGACTGAAAGAAAGGCTTCTGCGCAGCGTTTGTTCTGACCGGTTCATGTTGGTGAGCTTCTGGTCGCACGACTGCTCGGCGGTCCTCTTGTTCCCGGAGAGATCTCGTCCTCCTGAACCCGTGTAGGTGAACTGGTTCCCATCGTCCTGCAGCACAGCAGAAACCGTCTCAGAGCCGCAGCGCACCGGACCCACGCCAGCAACACCACCCCCAACGCTTACACCTACTGGACTCCTCCCAGAGCATGCAACCGCTCTACACACATTTATTTCACTACTACGTGGAGAGAAGAGAGGACTTTTTATTTATTCATTTATGTAATTTCATAGTAATTATATTAGTAACAAATAACTAACAAACAGCGACCTGTCCAAAAAAAATACTGAATTAATTACTCTGAAAAAAATTGATCAATAATTTATATAAAAACAGAAATCTGTTGCAAAAATGTACAAAAAAAATAAATGATAATAATTTGTTATCCTTCAACAAAAAAAAGAAAAGTACAAAATAAATGTTACAAATAAAAATAAACGTAAACTTCTAAAACACAGACAAATTATATTAAAAAAACCCACCCAAAAAAACAGCAACCTGTCAAAAAAAGGTAAATAAATGTTAACTAAATTAATAATAAAAAATATAAAAACAATAAATAAATTACAAAACAGTGATGTCAAAACATTTAATTTTTATAAATCCACAAAAACTATATTTAAAAAAAAAAAGATGTAAAAAAAAATTATATTAAAAAACCCACCCAAAAAACAGCAACCTGTCAAAAAAAGGTAAATAAATGTTAACTAAATGAATAATAAAAAATATAAAAACAATAAATAAATTACAAAACAGTGATGTCAAAACATTTAATTTTTATAAATCCACAAAAACTATATTTAAAAAAAAAAAGATGTAAAAAAAAATTATATTAAAAAACTAAGCTAAAACAACACTACTAATTACTTAAAAAAAAAGTTCATCTAGGCTCCTGAAACAACACTCAAAAATCTAGAGAGAATAAAAGGCTTCTCATGTTGTGAAACACGGTCTAATAATTCACTCCGGCAATTTTATTTCTGAGAACAGAAATAAACCTCACGGGTTCGAGTACAGAGAAGTGGCCCAGAAACGCAAGTGAAAGTGTGAGGTGCACAGAGCGAGCTGTCCATGGATGGACCCCGGGGCCGAGGACCCCACAAGAACGCAGGAAAGCACGGTGGAGGAGCAGTTTGCCATTCAATCATTAAAACTGGAAGTGAACTGTTTTATATCTTATGATTGGAATCACTCGTGCAGTCTGTTAATTATAGGACCGCTCCCCACATAAAACCGCTTTCATGGAACTACACTCGGTTTAAAAAGCAAACGCACCACATCATCTTCGTAACCGCCGGCCAAAACCAGAGAATAAGCTCCATCGTTACTCCTGCCGTGAATCCCAGCCACGTGAGGCCGGTGGACGCCCGACTCGCTCACCTGCGCACGGCCAGAGCACAGAACATCATTACACACAACCACTCTTCACAGCCCTCACTTCAACCAATCACAAAAACACGCTCTCTATAGAAAACAGTCCTTACCGTCTCCATAAATACCTTTGAGTAAATATATTAACTACACAACACAGCACGACTACGTTAAACTAGTTAGCTAAGAAACCGAGGTTGAACCAGTCCACAATCAAAAACACAGAAATATTATTAAAAAACATGCGACTCTTTACATGCCTCACTTCAACCAATAAAAAAAACATTCTTAAGAGACTATTAAAAACCAACTTGGAGTAAACCGAACTACACAACACCGCACGACTACTTCAACCTCGGTTGCTTATCTTACCAGTTTAACCAGTTCCAGAACAGACTGAATTCCAGTGAAGACCGCTATATAACATGGTTTATTCTTGCAATTATTCTTTTCTACGCATCGTTGAATGCTCACCTGCACCCTGAACTTCCAGAGGGTGCCCACCGGGACCCCAGGAACGGGGCCGTAATGGTTGGAGGGGACGATGGTGCACTGTTTGGTGCGACCGACGCACGCCATTCCCTGTGACACACACACACACACACACATCACACGCTAATTTCCTGAAAGAAATTAAACCTGTTTAACACACAATGCACAAAAAAGCCCAGCGTTGGTAAGAAGCAGGGAGATGAGGATGGGTGCGCATTCGTTTAGAAATAATGTTAAAGATCTTTATTGATTAATAACGATGAAAAGTTTCTGATGCTCATGTTGAGGGCGTTTAATCAGGAGGACAACATGTGCGCTTTAAGGTGCGAAACACTCAGCTCAGGCTCCGTCTGTCTCACCTTGCCCCAGTCTCTCTGACTGGAGGAGCTCGCCGACGCCATCTTTGCCTTCTTCTTGCTCTCCTTCAGCTTCTCTCCGGCCAGAACCACCTCGCTGGCGTCGTTTCGACAATCCGGACAGTACCTGAGAGGGGAACACCTTCATCAGAACTTCATCAGAAACCGCTGTAACGGACTTCTGGAGTAAAACCAGTGACTGTATAACATGGACAGAGCGTTCTTGACATCACACACAGGTTTCTGGCAAAGTTAAATGGAGATCAAAATGGGCGGAGCCAGTGCTCCAAAACAAGCCCTTAGAGGCAGACATGACTGTAAAGATGGAGTCTGATTGGTTGAAGGTTTTAATCTTTGAGGGGATGAATTATTTTGTTACATTTGTTTCTTAGTGTTCATGAAGATCAAAACTAGCGATCTGAATTATGAAACCTGATGGAGCCAGGGGTGGAAAGCATGTTTTAGCTCCTAATTTTGTTCAGTTTTAACACCGGAATGAATGAGAACCTGCTCACTTCTGGAGTTAGCCTCTAGAGGCCAGCCGAGGAACTGCAGTTCATTCACTTCCTGTTACACATCAAGAGGGAAAGCAGGAGGTTGCCCCTCGAGTGAGACACAGCTTTAGGTTTGAGGAGCACTCAGCGCTCAATCTAAAAGAGCTTTATGTATGGAGTTGTTGAGTTTCATGAGAAAGAGTCGACTCAGAGTCAGTGAAACGAGTCGTTATGAAAGCGAATCATTTAGTGGTACAATGACAGCCCCATGCCCAAATAAACTCAAGTTAATTTGTTTAAAACACTACGGCCATGTCTCGTCTCTGAGGAAGCCTTTTTAAGTACTGCCTCCGCCCACTTTGACTTTGCCAGAACCCTATGGCAGAACCATATATACCAGGGGTGTCAAACTAATTTTCACCGAGGGCCACATTAGCATAATGGCTGTCCTCAAAGGGCCAGATGTAAATGTAAAAACAATGTACTTATAAATACATTATATTACTTATAAATGTAAAACAATGTATTGAGATCACACAAATCTTACGTTCAATGTGTGAGAGCTAGCAGCTCTGCAGTTTCACTCGTGAGTATGGATGCGGAAACACCGTTGCGGCTACCGTAGACCAAAGGCATTGTGGGAAATGTAGTTTTTTTTTATCGTTTTAGTTGTTTTTTTTAGACACTCAAAACTTTTAAGTTCTCGCGGGCCACATTAAATTACATGGCGGGCCACATCCGGGCCACAGGCCTTTAGTTTGACACGTGCTATATAAAGTCGATGGATACACCAAGACAACTAGCCAAACACATTTAATTAGTTCACACTAACTTAATAAATAAAACTTGTATGCTGCCTGAAAGAGTAAAACCTATAGTTGAACCCATGTGACACAAAAAACTCTAAATGCTGTAGATCCCTTCTCTTCCTTTCATCTGAAGCAATAAATTATGGGTAATGCAGTTCATTAATCAGTTTCCTATTTAACGACCATGACATTTCTTAGAGCACGAAATCCTCATGCTAGCAGGGACTAGCGACGTGCTTCGCTCAGAGAGGAATGATATGGAATGGATTCATCCATCGAGAGTTTGAGGTCGACGTTCCACTTAAAAACTCATCTCTGTGACATTCAGCCTTTGACACCACACAGACGCATGCGCTAGAGTTCTTAACCCTTCAATAATGCATCAATAACAAACACAAAAGGCTGCTTCTGGTGCCTCCGGTGGTCTGGTGCACCCTACTCACCAGTCCTCGTCGTCGGGGATGGTGGTGAGCGGTGGGTTCAGGCAGTAGGTGTGGAAGGCCATGTCGCACTCGTCACACAGCAGCTGTTTGTCCGGATCCTGCTTCACGCCGCACACGTGGCAGTTGCACACGCGGCAGTTCTTCTTCGGGTCGTCTTTGCACACCTTGCACTCCGGGCCGTTGGATCCTGAGGAGAAGAGATCCTCAGCACGGTTTCTGCTCAACGCAGCCCACCTCACCAAAACCTCTCCCACCAACCGCTGACTATTAGCAGGCTTTGTGTGAGTGTTCATGCTAAAACTCAGACTGACTCTTGAGGGGGCTGTCGGAGGACGCTGCGGGTCCTTCTGAGCTCCCCGGCTCCTCGATCTTATAGATTTCCGTCACGAACAAGATCCGACAGTCATTGAGGGAGTCTCCAGCTTCCCTGAGGACACAGACGAGGTGACGAGCATCAACAGAGACAGCAACACGAACGGACACGGCTACACTGATCAGAAACAAGCTTTCTATCGCAAAACAAAACTCCTTTTATGTACAACAAACCGACTGTTTTGAATTAGTTTCAGTGGAAATAATAAATACAATGAGTTTTATATCAACTTCATCTTAGCGTTTCCAAAACGTGACCATTAACAATAAAAACAATAATGCCTCCGATTTATTTGACACTTTTCGAACCACTCAAACATTACATTTATCATTTACTTAAAGTTTACATTGGTGACCACCTACGAATGGAAAACATCTTGAGAGAGCGATTCACATACAATAACGCAAAAATAAATTTTATTCATGTTTAGATATCTCAAACTAGAAGAAAAAGTGTTTGCAGCCTTTAAAATTTGATCAACTTAGTTGAAATTAACAATCCGGTCAAATGCCCTGCATTAATTTTTTAAGTAAAATAATTACAACGAAAAAAGTATCATGCTTACTTAAAAAACAAATAAAAAAAAAACCTCAAATTTTGTGTAAATTCATAAAGTGAAGCATTACTTATCTAGATACTTAAAAGTAATATTGATTATCAGTGTTTGGGGAAATGTGTTAATAGTAACTATTCTTATCATGAGTTATTATTATTATTTAAGTGTTTATAATACTGTGTGTTCATCAAAGAGTTCATTCAGAGCAAACAGCATCTTGGAGTGCTGCAAAGAGCTACTGGAGAGCCGTTTAGGAACCATAAAGGTACTAAACCCTTTTGTGACCACACACTAACTCGTCCGAATGCATTTCAACAATTTGTCACTATCCTAATTCGTGTTTTTAATTCACAACATTTTGTGAAGAAACTATTTATCCGTTTTCAGAACCTCGAGCTGGACTGTGTGTGCGCTAACATCCATCGCTTCTGTGAGAGGCTACAAACCGCTGCAACACTCACAAAGGAAGCGAAAGATCAGAGAAAAACTATCACATATCAAATAGAACTGTTCACAGAGGAAATAACTATTTACGACGGATTCATTAACTCATGAAAGACGGATAAGACACAAGGAGCCCTTTCTCTGCAGTGTAGCGGTTTGAGTAAGTTCTCCTTCCACCTCTAATACTGTACATGCTACGTGTAATGTTTAATAAAGTCCCAATCTGAGAGCCCAAAAGAGAAGAACAGGAGTCTGCTTTAATAAGTTCTTATTAATGAAATAAATTAAAAGCTTCTATCCAGAGGAATAATCAATATATAATATCTTCAATTCTCTGGAAAGAGCAAAACTGACCGACTCATACGAAGCTCCTCCCTTCTCATGGGGCTGCTTTGAAGTAGGACAGAAGAGGTTAAAAAAAATAAATAAATAAAAAAATAAGTTCTTATTAAACGATATTAATAATACTCCTGGGGTGTCTCGCACTACTCCTAGCTGCTAACGGGATTGTTTTTCCCTAGAATTTGTGTTTTCTATTACTTAACAAGAAATGAAGCAGGAATAGCTTTAAATCCAGCTCACTGTTCACTAGCTTTAGTTTTCTCCCAGAGTTCTCTCTCGTTCTCAAGAGCTTTAATCAAAACCTTTAAAACTCAAGTAAAATTAGTTTTGATAGAATTAGCATATAAATAAAAATCAGCTGAATAATAAAATTCACTTCAGCTGAAAAAAAAAATGTGTCTCTTTCAAAGGTAAATAAATCATGCTAATCTTGTGCCAGAGCACAATTAATATACATGTGATACACATCTAAACTGCTTGTAAATGACAAAGGCAATAAAACATAAACGGAAATTATTTTTTAAGTTTCTTTGATGAAGACAAGTTTTATTTCCTTATTTTTTAACGTTCAGGTCTATGCACGCATTTCCTTTAAAGATTTAGATTGTTTACTTACTAAAACTATCTGTTCAAACACGTTAGAGTTCATGTTTCATAAAAAATAAAATGTCTAGCTTTTAACAGAAAAGGTTTTTCTTTCACCACAGATGGAAACATTTTTTTCATTTACACTTTGTTATTCATTTTTGTCAGTTAAAGTTATTAAATAAACCGTTCCAACACTGAAATACAGAACCTGCATCCCTTAAAACACAATTATTGGTACACCGCTTCAAGAAAACTAAGCAGACCTTTTCCACTGCCGTCTGATCTTAACAAAGGAACCTCAAGCCTTTCTCTCTCTTCTCTTGAGAGGAACGGAGAGAGGGAGGAGTTCGTACCCGAGCAAGATCTTCCCGTACACCTCTTTCTGCGTGCGCGTCTCCCTCTTCCTCTGGATCTCGGCGTCGTACCAGTATCCCCTCTCCTTGGGCTCGTCGGGGTTGTAGTTGACCATCACGATCATGCCCGGCTCCAGCTGGTGCCACTGGTAGACGGTGCGAGCGCGCGGGCGCACGTCGGCCCCCCGCAGCTGCACCACGCCGTTCTCTGGGTAACTGTGCGGAGCGAGAGATGTTACGGCGTGCGCGGAACAGCTTCAGGAGGGAAAGCAGCACAGCCACTCACTCTTCGTATTTGACGTGATAGATGATGTCCTCTCCGTCGTCGGTTTTGGTCACGTTCACAATCTGAGCTTCGAACCAGGCCCCCATGTTCAGGTCTCGAGCGTCCACGAACTCGTTGATCTGAAGAGAACGAGTTTGTGATTTTAATCAATCAAGTTTTTATATAGCACTTCTTTAGCAGTTGCTTTCACAGCTTCACAAAGTCCTCGTGAGGATCAGGTAGAGTAGATAGGAGTTCCTCCGTGAGGCCCCTCGGAGCCTCGCTGACTGAGGCAGGTGCTAATCACCTCCCCAGCATAAAGAACATACAAACTCAAGATCCATCAAGGAACAGTTCACCGGACAGAACCTGAACAAAAAAAAACAAACTAGCAAAAACGAAAAACAATAGTTAGAAAAATGTCCAGACTCCAAACAGGTGATCAGCATCAACTGCAGGAGGAGAGATAACGGATGAGGAGAGCTTAGAGAGGATTATTGAAACACTTTGTTTTTTAAATAGTTTTTATGTTTATAGCGCTGACACCAGATCTGTTTAGACAAATACCAAGAGATAATTATTCGAATGCTAGATTAAACAGATCTGTTTTTAATTTAGTTCTGAACTCTGTGAGCTTAGCTGCCCTCCGGACAACATCCGGGAGTTTATTCCAGAGCTTCGGGGCTCTATATGAGAACGCTCTTCCTCCTCTTGTGGATCTTCTCATCTTCTGAACGATCAGTAGAGCTGCTTCTTGTGATCGGAGAGAGCGAGTGGAATATATCGTGAGAGGAGACTGCTCAGGTCGAGCGGAGCCGAGCCGTTCAGAGCCTTAAAGACGAGGAGCAGAATCTTATAGTCGATGAGATATTGTACAGGAAGCTACTGAAGAGAGCACAAAACCGGTGTAATGTGATCATATTTCTTTGTTCTTGTGAGAACTCTAGCTGCTGCGTTCTGGACTAACTGTAATTTTTGTAGCGCGGCGGCTGAGCAGCAGCTAACAGAGCGTTACAATAATCCATTCTGGAGCTCATGAAAGCATGCACTAATTTTTCTGCATCTACGATAGACAGCATGTTCCGCACTTTAGCAATATTCCTGAGGTGAAAGAAAGCAGTCTTAGTAACATAAGAGATATGATTCTTAAACGTCAGTTCACTATCTATAATAACACCAAGATTTTTAACTGTAGTGGAAAAATTAACAGTGTGTCCCCCCAGTTCCAGATTTAAAACTGAGAGATTCTGTAATTGCTTTTTAGAGCCAATAAGTAATATTTCTGTTTTATCTGGATTTAGCATAAGGAAATTTTCATTCATCCAATCATTGATATCAGCGACACATTCTGAGATCTTATTTAGCTTTAAAGGGTCGTTAGGTTCTGCTGAGATATAGAGCTGGGTGTCGTCTGCAGAGCGATGGAAACTAACTCCATGTCTTCTAATAATTTTGCCAAGGGGCAGCATGTATATTGAGAATAGGATGGGTCCCAAAACGGATCCTTGAGGAACTCCATGCTCTACTGCTATTGTGTCCGATGAGTCTCCATTTACATGAACAAACTGACTCCGGTCAGAGAGGTAAGAGTTAAACCATCTTAGAGCTGGCCCTGGATGCCCGCATCGTTCTCTAGTCTCTCGAGGAGAATCCTGTGATCTATGGTATCGAAGGCTGCACTGAGATCCAGCAGAACTAGAAGAGAGATGTTCTCTTGATCCCAATCAAGTAATAGATCATTTGAAATTTTAACCAGCGCAGTCTCTGTGCTGTGATGCGCTCTGAATCCAGATTGAAGATCTTCATAACAGTTGCTCTTCTGTAAGAAGGAGCTGAGCTGTGCTATAACATTTTTGTCTAATATTTTTGACAAGAACGGAAGGTTAGAAATTGGCTTATAGCTGTATAACTCAGTGCGTTCAGGGTCATTTTCTTGATTAGTGGTTTAATTACTGCATATTTTAGCTGTTTGGAAACGTAACCTAGCGTTAGAGAGGAGTTTATAATATTTAGAAATGGTTCTTGAGCTATTTGTAGCAATTCTTTCAGTAATTTTGTTGGTACAGGATCTAGAGAGCATATTGTTGATTTAGATGCTGTGATTTTTTTTTTGCAGTTCTTTCAGGTCAATATTTAAAAGATTTTGCAGCGAGTGAGTCAAAGGTATAGGATTTGAGTTAAACTGAAAATGAGTTTTAGTGATTTTGCATCTAATAGATTTAATTTTATTTGAGAAATCATTGCTGCTCAATTTCATAGCTGCATTTTAATCTGTCGATGTTTGACTGTTTAGTAGATTAGCCATTGTTTCAAATAAGAGGCGTGGGTTATTTTGATTTGTTTCTATTAACTTGATAGTAGTTAGTTCTTGCAGTTTTTAGTGCTAGTCTATATTTAGACATGCTCTCTTTCCAGGCAATTTTGAATACTTCCAATCTAGTTTTTTTCCATTTACGCTCAAAGTTTCTGGTTTGTCTTTTTAGCACCTTTGTATTATCATCAGACCACAGAGTGGCCTGTCTATCTCTGACTTGTTTTAATTTAAGCAGGGCTACAGTGTCTAGGGTGCTAGCGAGAATATTATTCAAACTGTAGGTGATTGTTTCAAGTTCATTGTCATCTGCAGGTACACTAGAAAGTTGAGTAATATCTGGTAGGTTTCTTATAAATGCTTCTTTAGTATTTTGGTTTATATTTCTCCCTAGTTGGTAGCGTTGAATGCTACTGCTAATGTTTATAGTCTGCAAAGCACAAGATACAAGATAGTGGTCTGAGATGTCCTCACTTTGAGGCGATATAACAATGTCACTTAGGTCAATGCCATGAGATGGAACCAAATCTAGAGTGTGGTTTAGACAGTGAGTTGCTTAAACCCACAGGAATTTAGGAGGTCTGTAAAGGCAATACCCAACGAGTCTTTTCTGTCATCGATATGGATGTTAAAGTCTCCAAAAATCAGTATTTTATCTGCTTCGACCAAAAGATGTGCGACAAAATCAGTGGTGCACTTAACACTGTAAAAACATTAAATTTACACAAAGTTCGTTATATTTTTGCAATAATAACATCTAATAAAGTTTTTTGTACTGATAATATCTATGATGCACTTTGTTGTTTTATAAATTATAAACCAGCAGAACACGCTTTGAGAGAAATAAGCAGCTCAATAAAACTATTATTAAAACTAATAAAACTATATATAGAATAGAATCATTTCCTGAAAGCTGATTCACACCTCTGCAGCTGAACGAGTCCTCATTAACCTTCTGCTTTTATCCACGCAGAAAACTCTCTCACTCACCTCACTCACTAAAACAATAAAGTAAATCACTAGTGCAGTAGTTTTAGAGTTTAACAGAGCGGAGCAGAAGGAATGATGGGATATTAAATAAAGCTGAGTGAGGAGGTCTGGGTGGGTTTCTGAGCTGATATCAACCTGTTCAACACACCTGACTCCACCGAGAGCAGCTCAGAGAGCAGATCTTTAAGTCACTTCACACCTCGCTCAGCGCTCTTCTGCTGAAAGGAAGCACAAGCGGAAGATGAGTGCTCTGAAACATCTTCGTATATAGAGAGGATCTCTCTCTTGAGTCTCTGATCCGCTGTAAGAAGCCTCCCATCAGCAGCTCTCTCTCTCTCTCTTCCTCACAGAAAGCTCTCTCTCTCTCTCTTCCTCACAGAAAGCTCTCTCTCTCTCTTCCTCACAGAAAGCTCTCTCTCTCTCTCTTCCTCACAGAAAGCTCTCTCTCTCTCTCTCTCTTCCTCACAGAAAGCTCTCTCTCTCTCTCTCTTCCTCACAGAAAGCTCTCTCTCTCTCTCTCTTCCTCACAGAAAGCTCTCTCTCTCTCTTCCTCTCTCAGTGGAGCTGCTGGAACCAGGGAAGATGTTCAGGAGCTTCTGGATCTGTGTGTGTCTGTGGCCTCTCGCTCGTGAGTTTATTTCTTGATGTTATTTTGTCACTGGGAAAAGTAAATGATTTGGTGAGCGAGTAGATTTCTGCAGAGCGCTTCACTCAAGGTCATTTAAAACAAATTTTAATAAAAAAAGAAATGGTTTAAAACTAAAATTAAAAACAGAATGATTGTTTTTATCCTTACAATACAAAAAAAGTACAATTTGTTTTAAATAAATGAATAGCAACATCGTTAAAATAAAAAAATATAATTAATGATATGGTCACGAACGATACATAGTAAAATGGATAACATTGGATAAAATATATAAAAAAAAATAAACGTCACAAACAAAAAATACATAATTGTTAAAATACACAGAAGTTAAAATAAAACCAGTTGTTAAAAAAAGGCTACAATTTAAAAAAACTGGATAAAATGGAAAGCAACTATAAGGTCAAGAACAAGACATAATAATTTGGTTAAAATGACAAAATATTAAAAAAAAAACACATGGTTAAATCTATTATTATTATTATAATACAAAAAGGGTAAAATAAAAAAAGAAAAAGAACATGGCTCTAGTTTACTGCAGAAGCATCCTGTTTCATCTGCTCCTGTCTCAACACACCTGACATCACTACATCTCCCATCATGCTCCACTACTACATCCTGGCAGAGCACGTGACCCTCTTTCTGCTGTTGCTGTTTTTAGCCGGTGTTTCAGTGAATTAGGAAGAATAGAAGCAGAAATGATTTTATGAATAGTAGAAGAAACTCTTAATTTAAACCTCTGATCACTTTCTGATTAAACCAGGAACACTGGATTAATATCCTCTCATTATTAGCTTTAATAACTGCTCACTGAACTTTATTAAAGATAGCATTCTCAAAGATGATGAAGCAGAGTTTATTATAGTTTATTTAGAATTGAACTGTTTAGAAATATCTCAGTGTTTCTCCGTTCAAACACTTTTATTCTGTTCTTCAGGTGGATTTGAGAGGAGATCAGTTACAGAAGGAGGTTCAGTGACTCTGAGCTCTGGTCTCTCTGAACTGAAGGACGATGAAGTGATTCGATGGAGGTTTGGAGACGAAGAAGCTTTAATCGCTGAATTCGAGGTGAACACAAGCAAATCTTCTGTGTTTGAGGATGTTCCTGACGGGAGATTCAGAGACCGGCTGAAACTGGATCAAACCGGATCTCTGATCATCTCGTTCGATCACAGAGGACCTTATCTACTCCAGACCAGAGAGAGAAACATCACTGTGAAGCTGAGAGTTCTCAGTGAGTTAAATATTACTTTCATTCCATGAGTTTTAATCTCAGAGATGTTTGTTTCTCGCTCTGAACGAATCTCAAACTCTTTCTCTCTGTGTTTGTAGATTCAGGATCGTGGATTGTTGATGGGAAACGAGGAGATTCAGTCGCTCTGAACAGCAGACGCTTTGAAATAATGAAGAATGAAAAGATTGAGTGGAGTTATGAAGGAGAACTCATCGCTGGAATCAATCAGAGCAGCATCGCTCTACATGAGGACGCTGCTGACGGGAGATTCAGAGATCGACTGAAACTGGACGATAAAACTGGAGCTCTGACTTTCTTCTGTTTGTTCTTGTGATGCAGATGTGATATCAGTGATGGAGGGAGATTCAGTCTCTCTGAACCCTGATTTCACTCAAGAACAGAGCTCTGGAAGGATCAGGTGGAGATACGGAGATGATGACACTGTAATCGCTGAAATCAGAGAGTTTGAACACAGCAAGTATTTCCATCAGGTTATTTCTGGAATCAAACAGAGCAGCATCGCTCTACATGAGGACGCTGCTGACGGGAGATTCAGAGATCGACTGAAACTGGACGATAAAACTGGAACTCTGACCATCACGAACCTCTCAGCTGAACACTCCGGAGTTTATAGTGTATTGAGCGACTATCTCTATATTGGTTTCTCTCTCTATGTTTACGGTGAGTGAGTTAAAGAAGGTTTAATCGTTAGAAAGCAGACGTGTTCACAAACCTGTTATTGATTAAAAATCTGAGAATGGAAGCTTGTTTCAGCTTCTTCTGTTGGTTCTTGTGATGCAGATGAGATATCAGTGATGGAGGGAGATTCAGTCTCTCTGAACCCTGATTTCACTCAAGAACAGAGCTCTAGAGAGATCAGGTGGAGATACGGAGATGATGACACTGTAATCGCTGAAATCAGAGAGTTGGGATGCACCGAGGCGATCTATGATGATGTTCCTGACGGGAGATTCAGAGATCGACTGAAACTGGACGATAAAACTGGAACTCTGACCATCACGAACATCTCAGCTGAACACTCCGGAGTTTATAGATTTTTTAAACCATCTGGAAAACGATCAGCGTTCCGTGTCTCTGTCTCTGGTGAGAGCTTTTCTCTTCTAATCATGAACGGTTGAGAGTGAAGGAGTGTGTTCTCTCTCTCTCTCATTTAAATAAAGATGGTTCTGTTAGCTAATAACAGAGTTTATTTATCTCTGATCTGATCCAGGCTCGTGTTTCACTGAGAACGTGGTGCGAGTGGTCCTCTCTGCTCTGGTGGGCGTGGCTCTGATCTTCATCGTGGTGTTCAAGGTCAGATCCGGACGAGCTGAACCAGATCAAACTCGTGTTCTGGAGTCTCCAGCTTGAGAGATGTTGAGAGATTCTTCTAAACGAGAGCGAGAGGATAAACTGGCTCTTGGAGAAAGCTCTATAAATCTTAGCTTCAGCACTAGATTCTGATCTAAAAACTAACATCCAGCAAAGCAGCTGCTTTCTAACATTTAGCCATTTCTGTGTTTATTAACATTAGCAATGCTTTAGCTGAACTAAAAGAGCAGAGAATTAATCCTTTAAATCCTTCACCTGTTCACAATCTCTGCTGCAGGGCTAAAACGGGAGGACTGGAGGTGAAGCATATATTATTTTTATGAGAATTAGGAAATAAAACTTATTTTTAAATGCTTTATTCTCTGTAAGTGTTTGGAGGGTTATTAAAAGATTTAAATAGAGGGATCTAAATACTGATTTTAAACTTTTTATTAATATCTTTATTCAGGATGAATGTTTGGTAGATAACTGTATGTGTATAATTTTTTTCTTGCATTTATCAATAAAGTTTATTCTTTCAAATCAGAAAAAAACATTTGGTGTGTTTTGTGGAATTGCTGCTGACCCCAGCAGCCAACGAGCTTTTGATGAAGTTAGTTTAAAGACAACTGAAGATGGGAGACAGAGGACATTCTGCTTCACGACACCTTTCATAATTTAGCGGATGCTACTCACCTGTTTGTTGTTTGTCTTGCTGTGTCCTTACCATCATTTGTTTGTTTCTGTTGTGTTCTTTCAGCTGCTGACCGGCAATCAATAAATGATCTTAGGTTCTAATAGTCTTTATGCTGAGGAGGTGATTAGCACCTGCTCCTGTCAGCGAGGCTCCCAGGGGCCTCACTGAGGGTTCTTCACCAGGGAGATCTTTCTCTGCACATGCGCGTGTGCGTCTTAATGTCTTAGTTGATTTATTTCCCAAAAATCAGTTTAAACTGGGCTTTTAAAGACAGCCAGGCATTACTAGTCAACTTAAATAAACAATTTCCTGTTACAAATCAACTTTGCTTTACAAAAAAGGTAGTATTATAAGATAGCTCTAGTTCTACTCTAATTATCAAATAGGATTTCCTATTCAGCCCCAAATTAATCCACACTAGGTCTTTGTGTAGCTACTGCTAGAAAGCCATCTAAAAACATTTTGATTGATTTCCATTAAAAATCATCATCTCTTACCTTGTAGAAGCCGAACCCGGGCTCGACGAGGTCCGTTGCGTCTCTGTTCTGCGCGGAGGAGCCCGCGTTCGGGCCGTCGCTCTCTCCGTTAGTGGAGCCCTTATCCGAATCGCCCTGAGCCGAACCGCAGCCGGAGTCCGAGTCGGAGAGCTCTGCCTCTTTGTCTTTGGGGAGCGCCGCGGGGGTCAGCGCCTGCCGCACCAGCAGCTGAACGATGTCGTTCAGACCCACGTTGTAGTCAAAGATGGTGTGGCCGTCCTCCATCTGAGGAGATCAGGGGTTAGCGCTGGCTACAAACGCGATGCTAACACCACACGGACGCTAACGGGTCACCTGCTTCCCGCGGTAGAAGAGCCGCTGCCTCTCCGGCTCCACGCGGAAGAGCTCGGCGATCTTCATGCGCAGCTCGTCCACTTTGGTGAGCTTGGAGAGGGAGTCCACGCGGTGGGTCTCCTTGCCGTCCATCGTGCGCACCTGAATCCACATGGCGGCAAACCTGGAAGCATTCCGAGAGGCCACACACACAGGAGGTTTACAAACAGAGATGGTCTTAATGTCCAAACATAACCACATAAATTCTTTAAATCTGCTTGTGAAGCTTAATCACAACTAAACTGGTAAAATAAAAACAATGCACTACAACAAACAGTAAAACCTAAACAATGTATTCATTTTAATGACTTAAAACTGCCTATACAAATTTTTCTTTGTTTCAAATAAGACTTTTATTTTAAAAAAATTATTTACTAAGGTTTTAAGAGTAGAGTATTTTGTGTAACTTTTTGATCGCTTAAAAGTAAAATCAATTTGGTTGTGACTGAAGTTAAAGTGTGTTTTGAAAATCCCAGGGAAAAGGGGTGTGGCCAACAAAACAGCAACTGGGCTGATTTCATTATAGGAGAAAAAAAACAGTACGAATTACAAAAAAAAGAACAACTTTAAAACACCATGTTCATCATATTCATGATTAATGCAAACACAATGCTTTAAAAAGTCAAGTCCAGTTGTTAAAATACATTTGTAACTTTTCAGTTGATAATCAAACATTTTAGTCCTTGTACGTCGCTGAATTTATCTTTAGCTCTTATAAATTGGTTGTCTACGTCACCTCTGCCCATCACAGCCGTCCTGTCAGCCGCTGCTGCTTAAAGTTCCGTTTAAGGCCGGAGGCGTGGCTTGCATAAACAGGTAAGTTACAGAGCATAAACACTGCAAACCTCATCCACTGCTGACAGTGATGCGCTTCCATGGACGCGCAAATGGACAAGAAATAGTTTTTTTTTTTTAACATCTCAATCTCTGAACAGGAATAGCAATGTCCCAATATTTCTTTTATTTTTAATTCTGATTCAAAAACTGGTTCTGATTGATCAGGGCTACCTTAGTCTCACTGACCCTCAGCTTCCACCTCAAACCCCCTAAAGCTCCGCCTCGCATACGAGGAGCTGAAATCTGCTAGACGCCTTCGGAAGAGCGCGAGAGAGACCGAGTAGACACAACTAATCGATTACGACATTGGTTGCCGACTCCAAATCTTCCAACAAAAAAAAAGATTTTGCACCTCTTTGACCGTTTAATCAAGGAGGAAGTGGCTGATTCGCCCGAGCTCTGAGTCTCGTTCACTTTCTGCTAACAGCTATGAGTGACGGCTCACACGCTACATCCGTTTTCCACACCTGTGTTAACCAGAGCTGCTCCTGGAGGTGCGGTTCCCTGCACGAGGGGTTCAACCCTCAGGAAACACAAAAAATTATATAAGTAAAAAAAAATTATTCTGATGAACTGGAAAACTAAAAAGAAACTATGCATCACTCAGTACACTAACATTCTAATAGACTACTTCACCTGGAAACGTTATCTGCTTTCAATTAAATTAACTGTAACTTCTCTAATATTAATGCCCCAGCTACCTCCAGTTCTAGTTAGAGACTGTCTGCATTGAGCTGAGTCCTGTATCTGGACTGGATCATCTGGGTTAAGGCTGCTGTCACCCCGGGGCGGTGGGAGGTGGGGCAGGGTGCCTTAAGATGGGTCGGCTGGCTACTCCTCCGTTGGCTGGCGGTGGCCATGGGGGGTGGGGCTTGGGGGGTCTAGGGGGGCCCGGGCCTGGGTGCGGGTGCCGGCCAGCTCAGGGTGACGGGTGGTTGTCAAGGGGCGGTGAGGGGAGGACACGGGGGGGCCGGAACTCACGGCTGCTGCTATCGCCACAGTCTCCGGGCGGGAGGCTAGCCAGCACCCGTGGTGCTTCCGGGGCTTGCGGGTTAAGGGGGGGTATCGGTTCGGGGATCGGTTGGGCGGGGAGCGATTCCGGTCTGGGCGGGGGTGAGGCTTCCTACCGGGCCGGGACCGGCCCTGTGCATGCTCAAGCAGTGGCTCCAGTGTGTATGTTTGTGTGTGTGTGTGTGTGTGTGGGGGGGGGGGGGGGTGGTGTGATTGAACATATGTGTGTGTGTGTGTGTGTGGATGGGGTGGAGGGTGTGTATGTGAGTATGTGCATTTGAGAGACGGGTGGGTACGTAAGTGCGTGTGAATGAGTAGGACTGGTCCCGGGGGGGGGCAGCTGTCCCCCGCTGCCCGCATTATCCTTCACAGGTCTCCCGTGGCCCCTGCGGTGGGGGGCAGTGCTGTCCCTGGGGGATGGACGGTGTGGCCAGTCGGCTGCTCCCACTCACCACACCAGATCCCAGTACACACACTCTCTTCACTCACACAAATAGAATCATGAGAGTCCTTGTTCCCATGGGGGATCAGGCAGGTGGGGTGACCTATCGGCGATCCCGCCCTGCCTCCTTTAGACGGGGACTCTCAGTTTTAATCACATAGGACACAGAACATCTCCAGGGCACCAGGTGGGCCTTCCTCCCGGAGCGGACAGTAAGCCAATCTCACCTGCCACTGCCTCGCTTCCGGGGTTGGGCAACCCCTGGGCCCCTTACAACACTTGCAAGGACACACTACATTTAGGCCTGGAGGGCTAGTCTCTCTGTCTAAATCTTGGTGGGAGGAGGCTGCAGATCTGTGACACCTCCCACAATATACGACGGAGAAGGCTACCCTCATTTTAAATACACATTAGATATGTAGGGCGGGGGGTGGTGCCTGGACATCATCCGCCAAACGACGGTGACACCCAGGACACCATTCCCTCTTTTATTGCATTTTATCTCTCCAACACACCCACATATACCTGCATTACATGACAACTGGGAGCAGATGTTGGGGAATGGGTGGACGACTGCCCCCGTCTTCCCTCTTGGGGGGTAAGGGCCCACCATCGCGGGGGTGTGGGTAGCTGCGGGGGCGGGTGCGGGGTGGGTCCCAGGCCCCAAAACTTGTCGTTCTGTGGGGGGTGGGCTGGATATCTGGGTAGTTCCTGACCATATATGGGACTTGGCTTGAGGCAGATCCCACATTTCATTTGGGACATAGAAGGTTAGTCACGACACCTGGGATGTTTGGTCGCTGCTAGATGCTTGAGGTTTAGGTCACCTGTCCTGTAACACTCAATTACTTATGTGTATGTGTATATATATGTGTGTATGTATGTATGTATGTGTGTATGTATGTATGTATATATGTATAGGTGTAGGTATGTATGTGTGTGTATGTATATGTGTATATGTATGTGTATGTGTATGTATGTATGTATATATATATATATATATATATATAGATATAGTATATGATGTGTATATATATGTGTATATATATAGATGTATATATTATATATATATATGTATATGGTGTATGTTATATATGATATATATATTATATATATATATATATATATATATTATATATGATTACTAATTCTATTTATTATTATTATTATATTATTGCGTGTTTATCTGCTGTATGTATGTATGTATGTATATTATATTGTATGCATATCTGTAGAAAGATGCGAACTATTGGATGTAATAAGGTAGGTATCTAATTATTATTATTTTACTTATTCTCATTTTCAACTGAATCTTGATCCTTCCCCCACAATTACCTCTCACCTTCTTTCCCCCTCCAAAACTTCTCTACCTCTGTTCCCCCTCAATTACTTTCTCCTCTTTCCCCTTTTTTTTTTTTATTAACAACGTCCTGTCCTGATGTATGTTATATGATTGATTAATGTAATTATTGTGATGAATGCGAATGAAATAAATTAAAAGCTTCTATCCAGAGGAATAATCAATATATAATATCTTCAATTCTCTGGAAAGAGCAAAACTGACCAACTCATACGAAGCACTCCTTTCATGGGCTGCTTTGAAGTAGGACAGGACAGGTAAAAAAAAAAAAAAAAAAAAAAGGAAACACACCTGCCTCACTTCTGAAGGTCCTCTTGGTTGGAGCAGTATGAATGCAGGGTTGCAGCTAAACTGCGCAGGACTCTGGACCTCGAGGAGCAGATTTGGTGACCTCTGATATATTCAAGCAACGCTCTTAAACAATGATAACTAAAGATATCTACTCCGTGTGTGACGTACGACTCCTCTACGAGTCTCTGTTCCTGACGTTCACACGAACAACCCACGACTCCACACAAGAAACTCAGCTATACATTATTTTTTACGAACTCATGGGCTCTGCAGCTGCTTAAACCCACACACCAGCAGGATCAGAGCCCTAGCTAGTGAACAAACGAGCGGAGTGAGACGCCTCCAAAGGAAGTGGAACCAAAAATGGTTCCCGCCTTCCTTTTACAGCTCAGAGAAAGGAAGAGAGCCAAGAGCTCCACGTGAGCAGGAAGAACGTAGAGATGTGTTTAATCTTTCACTCCCTCGTCTCGTGCGCCAGCCTTACGCTTTGGAGCATCTACAAATGCTTCATAGAGTCATTTAAACAACACAAAACGACGTTCAGGAGGTGACTCTCCATCCTTTGTAAGCGGAGTTCCTTCAGGTTGCGATTGTAGTTTTTGTGAATTGTTACCTGCTCTACGATTGTGTTTTGGGTGAAAAGATCAACAGTACAGTTCCAAATGCCTAAAAGAGCTTTATATTTTCAATTTAGAGCAATGTATTAAGCTCCCCTAAACATCTACATTAGTTATGTAAACTTTATCCAAACTACAAACTACATTTGCTGATTTAAAAGTAAAAAAAACCACCCTAAAACCATGTTTTTATGGGTGTGGAATGTTGATTTATGAGTTATAAGCTATAAATCTCTAATAAATTTGGTTGAAATGAGGAAGTCTTTAGCTAAAGCAGTTTTTGAGAGTAGTAAACATACTTAAAATGTTTGAGAACACTTTTAAGAGGTTGATTTTACTTTAAAGAGATTTTAAAACCCAACCATTTCCCCTTAAAGCCCTTCTGTGGGAGTGTTCATCTCTATAAGAGAGTGTTACATTCGTGTAAACAACACGCTTTTCTTACGCAGATATACTTTTCTAGCTGCTAAAGCAGATCTACTGCTGTTAAAAGCTTTTGTTGACGTCCGAGCTCAGCAAACCCCGCCCCCGTTCGGAGCGGAAGTGACGACACGCCCCCTAACTGCACCCGCGGGCACTGCAGGGAGGACGAGCAGCACTCGGTTAGATTATTTTTTTACTTTCACGCAACAAAAAGAAACCAAAGCCATCAAAATGATCTTAGATTACTCGAGTTTATCCTAAATGACGGAAATAACCCCGTTGAAATCAGTCGAAACCCTAACAGTGTGTTTTTAACCGAAAGGTTAAGAGATGGACATTGTGTGGGTGGTCTTGAATCAATAAGTTTCTCTTTAATTACATTTCTTAAGTTCTCATAAAAATTAATGAAGCATTGAAACGCGTTTTAAAAGACCTACACGTTTATGTTAACACGAAATGTAACGTAAACTTACTTCCGAAACTACTTGGGAGTTAAATTTGACCCTTAAATCCACTTTCTAACAAAAAAAATAGCGTTATTAAACTTTATTTCGACATAAATTACGTCACCTCAAATGTAAACATGTCTAAGCACACTTTAAAGCAAAAAAACTAGCTAAACAATCCCATGGCTTTGGATTGTCTTTAGTTTAGAGATTGGTGAACACTAAAGTAATACTTTAGCCAGACACAAAAAGAATACACATGCAAAAATTCGTTCAAAATGTAACGTTTACCGAAAAAAAAAAAACGAAAATCTAAATATTTTACAGCAAAACAACGCGCGTGCTCGCGGTTTAACAGACAATACATTTAAAATCCAAACTAAAGTGATTTGGAAAAGAGCTCGTTACCTGAGATCGTCTTCCTCGGAGCAGAAGAAGTGATTTTGATTCAATAAATGAGCCCAAAAACGACACCAACTTGCACTTTTGTTACAGTTCAAGCCCACCGCGAAACGCACTTATCTCGGGTTTAGCATCAATAGTCTTCAACAACGTGTTTCCCCTCCCGCCGCGGGCACAACGCTCCACTGATTGGACGAGACGAGGTCTGACCCGTTTGCTGATTGGTTGAATCATATGTCAATCACTCACGTTACCGGAGCTTAGACTCAGCGCGCGAAACCCTGCTCTCGTTGTCCCGCATGCTTGGCCCCTCAGATCACGTGTAGTCTCGCGTAATTTGGCGGGAGATCGTACAAAAAGAGCACATTTTAAGATAAATTTAATTTATCATGTAATTATATCATTGTTACCTGCACAGGAAGTTAATATTACAAATATATATATATATTTTAATGACAAAAAAAAAACAATAAAACAAGCGACAGATCATTTGAAGCATTTTAGTTGCATTCACAAAAAAAACCTTCCTACATAAAACGTTTAATAGTAAAGGAATCTATAATGAATAACATTACATGCTTTCATGAAAGCTACAAAACATTTAAGCATGTCCTAATATTGAAACAAAACTTTTTAACAAAATAAAAGCGCCAGAGCAAGAGAGAAAACAAATGTTAAAATTGTGTTATTAATTTTGGTAATGTTTTTATATACGTCTAATAAGGCTTTCGTTAAGAAAATAAACAAATAGCCCATCACTGGTATGTTTAATAAAATAAAATAACAAGGTCTGTTGTTCAGTATCAGCGCCACCGTGCGTTCGGAACCGAGTATACACAGAATATCTTCCGCATAGCTCCAGAATGAAGCCTCGAACCTCTCGAGGAGAAGCGACGGAGTCTGACGAGTAAATATTGACCAAAACACACAACACCGAACAAATAATCGTCTTTAAGTAAATATAACGATCGTTTCATTTCTACTGTTTCGCTTTTTCCTAAATTAATATTTAAGTTTCCGTTCTCAGTTCCTGCTTTTAGATGGATACAGTGATTTTAAAGGTAAGATATAAAAAAAGGATAATTATAATATCGTAATAAAAGTATTTAGCAATTCGTTTATTTTTGACACATCACGGCTAACGCTAGCTCAACTTTCTCATATTTAACGTTACGTTAACCTTTGAGAAGTCATAAAAGTTTACAAGGATTTAATCGATGATAAAACATGTGTATAATGTTACCCTTGATGTTTTGTGTTTTATTAATAACGGTCGAACATAAATGAACACAATCCGCACTCTGTTTACTAATGTTGACATTGAAAGCTAAGCTAGCTCACGCTTTAGTAGATCCACAAACATATGAACTTACATTTGTAACTGTAAATACTGCCACAAAGGTATATATTTTAGTGATAACGGTGCGATCTGAACATGATTTACACATAATGGGACCAAAAACATGTATTAATTCACTAAATACTCAATTTTAACACAACGTGCTTGTTTTGGTTATTGTGTGGAGGTTAGGGTTAATGTGTTAGAATGAACCAACTGTCTTCCTCACTCTGATGGGACTGACATACACACTTACAGACTGCTTTTGTTTGTAGAAAATGTTAGTTTAAACATCTCCATTTCTGTTTCAGCACTGAATGGAGTGGAAAGTCAACTGAGATCGATCGTATTTTGGTCCAGGATTGTTCATCCTTCTGAAAAACATGGAGGAAACAAACCCAACGGAGCAAGAACATCCAACTCTTGCTAAGGCCTTCGAGACGCTTTCCCAAGCTCCAGAAGAGCGGCTGCTCAGCTTGACGTACAAAATGGGAAACACGTTGAGCGAAGAGCTGGTTCATGCCATGTGTTTGATTCTCCTGAAAAGGCTCGGAGATGCTCGAGCTAAGCTAGCTGGCTGCCAGAGCAGCGTCGGGAACTTTTTAGCGGAAATGATCAAAAGTGCACAGAGAGCGGTTGAACTGCAGCCACATCGGCGGTTTTATGTCAGCAGATTCAGCTTCTTTGTTGGTGATCGCGAGAATTTTTGCCGTTTTAGTGCAGGAAAGATTGTGCGACAAGTCGCTGCGAGATCAAGCGTACTGCACGTCACTTGCGTCAAGCAGAGCGACCGGGTTGCGCTCCGTAGATGTCGAGGAGGAAGTTAAACAAGTTTGTGGACCCCACGTCGTGAACAGCCGCGAACTCTCTGGTGAGACGTACAATCTGACATCGCTCAGCCAATCAGGTAACAGTCACGATGAGCACCCAAGTTCAGGGTTTACTTCGCACACTCTTGAAATAAGCTCACCGACTGTTGCCAATGATGACAACTCAAACCCGCTGAGCTTGCACACGCCAACAGCCTCTGACCACCAGAACCAGTCACGGACTTCACCAGATAAATCAACTCACATTTTCACAAATCACCAACCACCGGCGGCGAAAGAGAAAGCTAGCGTTCCCAAGCAGTGTCAAGATGACAGGGGGCCTTCGCAAATAGTTACGTCGAAAAACTCACATCTGAGTTGGTCACCAAAAGATGACGCCAAACTTCAAGGTCTAACCTCCGAGCAATCGCCGCCGGATCCAGCTAACAGCTGCCACTCCTCAGATATAGACGAAACATTCTACGCTTTCGTAATCCTACACGAGGCTGAAGATGCAGTCGAGGCCCAAAGACTCAAAGATAAAATCGAGGAAATCATTTCCGGAGTTGGCGCAACATTCTCAGATGATTTCGCACAGCCGGGACGATCAACGCTACGATGTTTGGAAGACGCTATCGAGAACTCTGCCTTCACCCTTCTTCTTCTCACCCAAAACTTCAAATCGAACCTCTGCGCCGCCAGCGCCGACTCCGCCATCGTCAACTCGCTGGAACACCACCACAAACTGAACTCCGTGATTCCGCTGCTGCCTCGCGACAATCGACTGTCAAGCGAAAGCTTTCCGCTGATTCTTCGGACTAAAGTTCCGCTCGACGAACGCAACCCGAAGTTCCAACGCAACGCCTCGAAAGCGATCTCGGCGGACAAAGTGAAACGCCAAAAGAGGATTTGGATGCAAAAGCAACGTTTGAAGAAGCTACACGAGGAACAGGAGTGGCTCCGGGAGGAGAACGTCAGAAACGCTGATTTGCGAAGAGAGACGGAAAGGCTAGCGCGACTGAGACTTGGAGGAGAAACGCAACTAGACAGAAGAGCTGATGGTCCACCGTCGCCGGGGGCTGCAGATGTGGGATGGCCGCAGAATCACCACATTCACATTGAAAATGCGCAAAACGTTATGATTGGAAATCACGCGACGATGAACATCGAGCATGCCAGCCGCACCGGGGATTAGTGTTATTGATGGCTCTAGCATGTGTTCAACAAGTGTTTCACCTCTCAGAGGAGGCACTGTGACTGCTGATTGCTCATTGGGTGTTTTGTGCTGTGGGCGGGGTTTAGATTATTCTTAAAGCGACAGTTCTCTCAAAAAAAAAAATTTTCTTTTACCTTGTGTGTCTGGTTCCTTAAAGGTTTAAAATCAGTTAATGGATTTAATGTAATTGATTCTATCATGAATTTCAGACTCAATCGGGGTACAAGGATAGTTTTTTTTCGTTGTTTTTTGGGTCGAGATTTTTGGTTTTGTTAGATGCAACACTATTTCTAGAGAAACACAAATGAAATGTTTGTTAAGTTGGAAAAGCGTCTAAATTGTGTCATTATTAGACACAATAAAGCTACTCGAATATCTTGAACGTGAAATGTTTTGTATTGTTTGTGTTTAGGATGTTTTTATATAAACAAATATTTTGTGGTTCTGCATGACTCTTTCGAAACGAAACAGCAAAAAAGTGGTGCAAAAATTATTTATGAACACATCTTTGATTTTGTTAACAGTGTTAACTAGATCCTATTTACAATATGGCTATTTAGTTTAGACTTTTTAATTAAATAATATGCTTGTTTGACCTAAATTGAATACATGTGACGAATTTGATGTTTTTAATTATGCTATAAAATAGTCAGATTTCAAACAAACATATAGAAGTTTATTTTAATGTACTTATTTGTATTTATAATGTCCTTTTGGGTAAGTGAATTTTATGAATTATGTTTTAAAATATAATAAAATAATAATAATAAAAAATTTGCTCAAGGAAATACATTTTTTATAACGCTTGAAAATACAAAACAGGTTGACAAAAGAAAAAAAATGCAATAATTGGTATACTCACTAGAAATATCTAAATAAAGGTCATTATATTTAAATATGTATTTTTGATGATGTAAGGCATGTATAATATTAGTATATAACTGATAATTATAGACTAATTATTACAGGCAAATACGGACCAATACACAGATTGAGATTTCCTTTGTGAGTTACAATGATGTGCTAAAAACTTGCACTGAACACGTTTTTCTGTTAAAACGAACAGATTTTTAACTGTTTGCTATCAAAACAAAGTTCGTTTTGATAGCGCATACAACGAAAACGAACTTTGTAACAAAGCTGTGCGCAAGTTTTGATTGGTTGCCTTCACGCGTGGCCCCTCCCCCGGAAATGCGTCGCAAGGTCACCAACCAAACAGGTCACTCGCAGCGCTTCCAAGATGGCGGCCTCCTTATGTCAGTGTTACCAGGTGGGTTTCAGAGTTAAATCGTTTATTGAACGCTAACGTTCATCGATGCAAGTGTAAAAACATTAAAAATAGAAGTAGCGGTCAAAACCGGTTGGTCACGTGTTCGGGTTAATATATCTGCGCGTGTTTTCTGCAGAAATGTGAAGAGATGAAGCTGTCATGCTGATGAAACATGAATCTGGCCTGTTAGAGGAGTTAAACATTATAACACGCGTTTATAAACCACGGTTTTATCTGTGAAGCGACACAATCACGTGCAGGTGTTGATCTACAGTCTCATGTTGCTAGCAACTTTTTTTACAATTGTTATAAAATGACCTGTGTGTTATTAAATGTCACAAGTACAAAAGATACTTTCTCATGTGCTAATCTAAAGATGTAATTATATTTAGTCAAAAAGTCTATATTAATCATCCATCCTCACATCTGCTCTGTGAGCCTCTTTCTAGCAACATTGACTACCCTAGCAACCACACACAGTACCCTAGCAACCACCAATGGCCCTAACGCGCTCCCTCTCTGTGTTCAGCTCTGTTTGAGGAGGAGCTGTGTGCTAGCAGTCTCCCGCGGCGTGTGTGCGTCCTCGTCTCTGTTCCCCAGAGCTCATGTCTTCAGGATACGAGAAGCTCCCTCCAGCGCTGCTCCGGTGAGGCACCGAGCGCTCAAACGCTGCGATGCTTCCTGCGTCGCTGATGCTTGTGTGCTGTTTCCAGGCGCGGTGGATGTCTGGTGGAGGTGGTGGTGGGGGTCGGAAGGGCTTTCTGGGGGAGTTCCTGGACAACCTGAAGCAGGAGCTGAGCAAGAACCAGGAGATGAAGGAGAACATCCGGCGGTTTCGAGAGGAGGCCAAGAGGCTGGAGGAGTCCGATGCTCTGCAGCAGGCGCGCAAGAAATACGTACGACAAATCACTTTACGCACCTTTGACGCAAACTCGAGTTTTAGCTAATTTTCTAACGAGCATTTTCCTTGAGAGTAACTTGAGTTGAAAACATTTTTCTTCTCTCAGAAAAGCATCGAGTCGGAGACGGTGAAGACGTCCGAGGTGTTCAAGAAAACTCTGGGATCGCTCTCGGAGACGGTGAAGGAGGTACGCCGTGGGTTTGCTGTCGGTAACGTTAGGAGTGATGTCTCCCAGACGCTGCTTCTCATACGAGCGCATCTGGTGGCAGAACAAGGCGCTCATCCTTTGAGGCTACAGACAGATGTTAAGACTCAGGAAGATCAGCTGCTCCCGTTCTCTCTCTGGTGCTGCGCTGCCTCGCGCTTTTTATTCACGCTCTCAGAAGAGATCAGGAATGAGAAATAAGCAGAACACAATCATGTCTACTTGTTTTTGAGTCTATCGAAGCCGCTCTGTCGTATCACACAGTCCGCTCAGCACATGTTTACATACGCGAGGAACACGCGTGATCTCAGCGGCTGAAGGGATGCACGGAACTTACACAGAAACACTGTTAACTTCATCAAGTAGAATACAGCGATTAACTGAGATACATGAGGTTATAACACGATGATAACTTAAATGAATAGAATTCTTCTGACAGTATTCAAACCAAACTTGGTTCGGCTCCGGAGAAACAAGTTTTGATGCTAACTGCTTAATTTTAGCTCTGTTTTGTTGAGCGTTAAAAAGATATAGAAAATTGTGTGTTTTAACGGCTAAAACAAAGTCATTGGTAAATATGTTCTTGATGTAACATGTCCAACGATCTTTTTTGAATTCACCCCAAAGTTGGTAGAAGGGATGGGAAACATCGTTTGAAGAAACCTTTCCAAATTTTAGTGCAGTGCCATCTAGTGGACACAAGGTCTAGATAAACGTTTTGTTTTTAGACTTAAATTACAACTCCGTGAACAACTTCATTACCCGACAGCTGAAAGATCTTTATAGTATCCTCACCAAACTTGGTTCAGATCCTGGTGTAGGAGCTAGCCGACTGCTAAACTTAACGACAGCGCCACCTAGCGATCAAGAAGAAAAGATTTTTCTTTCTCTTCTACTTAAAACACATATCACAGTGATCTGGTAATACTCAAAGGTCCTTTACTGTATCCACATCACATCTGAGAGAAGAGATGGAAAGCATGGCTTGATGGAATCTTCCAAAGTTTAGCACAGTGCCACCTTGTGGTCGAGTTAAATAAAAATCAGCAACTCCTCGCTTTAGTGTTCTTTCTTTCCTCGTTTCTTTCTTTGTTTTCCATTTCTAATGTCGTATATTTTAGTGCGAGTAAACTAAATGTCTCCTCAGGGTTTGGAAGAAGTCGGGAAGTCAGACATCGGGAAGAAGTTCAAGGAAGGGATGGAGGAGGCGGCCAAAACGGCCAAGCACTCGGCGGAGACCGTGAGCAAAGGAGGAGAGAAGCTGGGTCAGAGCGGAGCCTTCCGCGCCTTCTCTCAGGTCAGCGAGCGCTCGCGGCCGCGCCGCTCCGGCTCTCCTCCAGCAGGGGGCTCACCGAGCTGTTTCCGGCTGTGTGCAGGGCGTCGAGAGCATGAAGAAGGAGATTGGGGACCTGAACCAGGCCGGGCCCTACCGGCCCCCCCCTCGCCTGCGCAAGAGGAGCGACTTCTCCTCCAAAGCTGGCGGAGCCGAGGAGAAGGTCTACGAGGCGAACGAGTGCGTCTGCTTCAACTCTTCCAGCACGCCGCGAACACGATGATACGCGCATCACTCGCTCAATTGATTTCACTTAGAAAATGAGATGGAAAAAGGGAAAAATTATTAGTTTTTATTCTGTTATCCAAACTAATAATGCGTGAATACTGCCAGCATGGAATGAAACGTTAATAATACTACAAAAGGGTGTGTGTATATACATATATATGTATATATAAAAGGGGTGTAGCTCAGAGTAGTGATGGGAAGTTCGGATCATTTCTCCGACTCGGATCTTTGAGTCCCGTTCAGCAAAATGAACGAATCTTTTTTTCGAGTCATTTCGTTCATTTTAGTAAAATACTACCAATAAATGTTGTGTGTTTCGTCGTCCCGACACATTTATTTATACACAACCCGAATCAAACTACAAATAAAAAAACTATAAGGTAGAGACAAAAAAAAAAAAAACCATTTTAATTAAGCCTACTACCTGAGTCTTTAGACTGATCTCAGCTCAGCTCTGATCGTGTTTTAATTTAGGTA